>JBBMKC010158546.1:0-15584 GCA_037834085.1 Bipalium vagum
AGAAAAATCAACTGAGCCTTCACAGTTGCTCAGAGATGGCCCTCTGGTGGGGAACTTAAGCATAATCCCAAATATATTATCAACACAATTGAATTTACTTTGAAATCTTCTTAAAAAAATGTTGACAGCTCTGGAACAATATCGATAAACAATCTTCTTCGTAATACGAACAATATTCTTCTTGTACGTTTGCTTTTGGTGGTTGAAATTATGAGAAAATGCTTCTCCTTACATACTGATTCTAACTAATCAGTTTGAAGACGAGAAACCTCTAAATTCCAGATTTTGCTCCTTGATTATTGGTGAAATAATTGCTTCCCTTTCCCTCGTTTTCTCCAAAATTCGTCCCCTACTTTTCCTTTAAAACCTCTCAGTAATATTTAAATTATTTTTAATTACACTAAAAATATTTTTATGGAAAACTTTTTTAAGGATTTAATTTAAATTTATTGCCTAATTAATTAATTAACAATTAATTAATATTTTAAAGGAGTTTTTTATGGGGTGCCTTTGAGAAACTCAACAATAATAATATTATATTATATATTTAACAAAATCAAAAAAATAATTAAATTGGTTATTTAACTTTTTAATTTTATCAAACATTTAACAGATCTAATTAATTTGTTTCATTTATGAATTCTTTGAGATAATTTAAATTACTAAATTTATATATTTTTTTTATTCATTTTATTTAATTTAATTTTTTTGTTATAAAATATAAAACTCATTAGAAATTTGTTTAAAAAATTTTAAAATAAATCCTGAATAAAATAAGAATAATTATCCAATGCCGTCAACATTTGAGACGAAATAGACCATATTTTAAATCCCAGTCAGAGGCCTCATCTTGAAAATTGATGTATTTTAAAAATTAAAACAAGGCTTAATTAATTGAATAGATTTTAATAAAATTATTAAAGATTTTCATAAAGTTTTATATTAAGCAGGTCAACAATTTTAAAATCATTCTTAATTTATAAAAATAAAAAAAAGTTTGTATAAAAATAAAAATAATTATTATTATTATTATATTAAAACTAAAATATTTTAAAAAGAAAAGAAAGTATTAGAAATTCTTTTAATTTTTATTTTATGTATATTTGAAAAGACTTCTTATATTGCTAAAAATTTTTTTAATATTTTATCAATAATTAGCAATAATTATTAATGATAAAATCAGTAACACATAAAAATCATTAATATTAATGATTATGAAATGAGAGTTTAATCCACCATCAATTAAGAAATAATACAATCTCTATAATTAGGTGAAAATAATAACAATAATGATAATATTTAATAAATTATACCAATAATTGAACTCCAAGAAGAATTTCCTATGGATTCTGAAGTAAAAATCTGAAGCCAGTAAAGTGGGGTTCCATTTATGCAACAGCTTGTTCGTAAAATTTCATTTTTTGCTTTTCTCTCGGTTGTTTTGTTTTCAAAGCCATTGTTTTTCTTGTAGCATCTAATGTCACTAAAAATAATTAATTTTTTTTATTTTATGTAGTGAAATACTTCTGATCTTTAATCAAATGTTTATCTTGTTAATCATATAAAATAAATAACAATATAAAATTATTCAGAAATTAATAATTTAAAATTAATAAATAATTAATTTATAACTTTAATTATTGTTGTGGTTCATTGATAGGTTTAGAAAAGAAAATTATTTTATAGGTTTTAAATATTATGGGGAAGAAGTTGTCAATAATAATGGGAATCATGTTATTGAATAAATATTTTAAAATCTGGTAAAGACTTCTCATTTTCTTTTACTTAAAAATCGGAAAGAACTTTCCTTTAGACCTAAGACATTATTTTTTTATTTATAAAACTAACATTTATTTAATACTATTATATATCATTAATATTATATCATTTTGTCCCACACGAAATGGCGGTTTTTAAAATGTAACTAAACTAAATCAAAAGAGCAATTTTATTCATTAAACTATTTTCCATTTTTCTTAGTAAATTTCTGCCATAGAGACAGTAAATCATAAATTTCCTTTTCATAGAAATTATGATTTCTAGACTCCAAAAAATGAAAGATAAGATTTTAATGATCAAAAACGTATCCATGTGTTCGAACATATGATAATCAGATGACAAGAGATCTGGTGAATAAGGGAACGAGATAAAAATTCGTAGTTCAAATCATGTAAAATTGTACTGTTCATCTCAAGATTCTTGCATTATTATGAAGCAAGATAGGGTCCACTTCTATTAACAAGTGTTGATTGATTTTCAAGTACCTTCAGGCGCAATACCTCAATTTTGTTGTATTATGACTGAGTATAGATTCACTAAGTGTTAAAAATTTATAGTAAATTAATCTTGCTGCAGACCATCAAGCAATGATCATGGTCTTTTTCGGGTGAAGGATTTCCGTAGGCACATGTTTTGGTTTTTATCCACATGCTATTGTGCTGATCTTAGCTGTTTATCACTCACTTCTTGTCACAGGTTACGATTCGAGACAAAAGTGGATCGATTTAATTTCGAATAATTAAGAAAGAACATATTTTTAATCTCCTACTTTCTCATTTAATTTAATCCATTTATCTTACTTAGTCTTACTTTACTAAGCTCTTGAAGATTAACTGATTTCAAATGACCGTTACTTTTGTATCATACCAAAATCTCTGGTTTGAAATCATTGAAACCATTCTCTTTAAAGTGTTTTCAGCTAAAGCACAGCTGCCATTAGCACCTAAAATTTGTTTACAAGATATCATTTTTAAACTAATATTGAAAACCAATAATAAAACATTATAGGTGATAAAAAACTATAAAAGTATACAATATTATACTAAAGAGAAAAAAAGAGAAAGGTCAATCAAAAAAATTTTATTAAAGTTAAAGGCGCATAATATATTTTTAATAATTCTAGATAATTATCTGACAAAAGATGTGCAAATAATGTTTGAAAAAATTGTTAAATTCAATTTAAAAAAATTATTTTTTTAGTTTCATTACAAGAAAAAAAAGTTAATGACACATTTTGATGAAATCTTTGCTTTTTTAAGTGTATCTAAAGCATAAAAGAATCATAAATACGTTTATTTATTTATTTATTTATTTTATCATCCCTTGACAATTTACGGTTTAATTACAATTATGTTATTCAAAGAACATTATGTTTATCTATTCTTCTTATTAAAATACCTCAACTAATAAAATAAACAATTTCTGAAGAAAATAATCGAAAATAGTTTTTTCTAAACAAATTGTAAAATTTAATGGCTAAATATTATTATTTCTTGTGAAATGGACTGGAAAATGAATTTCTTCGGATTTTTAATTTTTAAATGGAAAAAAATTTGCTAGAAAGTTTTATTCAGAATGTTTTATTATTAAAATAATTAATTTTAAAAATATTACAGTTTAATTTATATTTATTTACAATAATAATTTCATAAATATTGTCTTATTTATTTATATTATATTATTAATATTACCAAAATCTTAATTTGGTTGCTGTATTTTTGAAGTGTATTATTTTCAAAAAATAATTAACATTGTCATATTTTTGAAAAGAAACACTGTAGGTTGAAAATATTTATAAAATAAAAAACGTTAATAATAATAATAAATAAATAAATAATATTATTAATATTCACAATAATATATTTTTTCGCAGCTGAGCTGATACTGAGGATTGCGCTTGTAGATACAGACAATGAAAATTTATTTGCACTTTGCACTGAATAGTTTTACTGAGAGTTGCCAAATTGGACTTTTGAGTATGTGGTTCTCTTTGAAACCCTATTCGAACTAACGACTACAGTTATCTGTGTGAGGTAATGTCTTGCTCAGGTTAGACTGGACAATAATAAATTTCCTATGCCTGACAAAGTATAGAAAGAACCAATCAACTCTCTAGTAGACCCGCGAAACGTTAGGGAGACCTAAATCAAAATCGGCATAAGGTAGCATTATGAAATATTTGATTAAAAGATTATTTGATATTTAGTTTATATTCTCGTTTATTTGATTTCATTTGATTCTATCTTATTTTTATTTCGTTTATTTTGACTAATAGTGTAATTGTAATAGTGTAGATATGTAGGGTGTTCGTGAAGACAGTGTGATATATGGAGATCAACTAGTTACTGATTATGACTGCTGTATATAAATACATCGATATTCTGACTTGCAGCTTGAGACATTAGTGATTGGATAATCCCTGTTGTGCTGTGTTATATATCGATTTAATAAATGTTTAGGCTTTTTAATTTGTTTATTGCTTTACAAACTCAATTATTTGATTTTGGGGTCAGATAATAACTTGGTTGCATAATATTAAAAATGTATAATAATTCTCGTTCAAAATTAAACTAAGGGTAACATAAATTTATTTTTACAAATAATCTTCAATATATATAAATATACATTTGTAAACATGTGTGAATATATTTTTGAACATGAAAGTTTGGAAGTTGCTTTTATGTTTGTTCTGATAGGTTTGTAGAATTTTATAGCTATCATAATCATAAAATCCGAGTTATAAATAATTTGAGTAAATCTAAATTAATAAATACGTAGTAAATAGATAAACATTAGAAATAAGACATATAAGAAAAGTATGAATCTTTCAGGGGAAGATTAAAACTTGGTAAACGAAATGAAACTTTTTTCAGATACGGGAACAAGATTATATGAATCAGACTATTTCAACCATGATAAATTAAAAATAAAAAACTAACGTCAGGTTTTTCAGATATTTATCGATTTTTAAAATTTTCTATTTTTCAGGCTCATCGACATAAAATATGTTTGAGTTATAAATCACGAGAAAACCATTTATAATTAACATTTATTTATAAACAAGATTTGGTACAATTTCAGCAATTTTTGAAAATCTTTCTTTTGGATTGTCACTTTTAAATTGCTTGGTAGCAGTCTCTATTTAGGGACTAACAATAATCGGCTTTCATAGACAAATTCCATTTTCTCTGATATCATTTTTCCATTTCTTGTATGCCTTGGTGAAATCGTTCACCATTTCCTCGTTTTAATCACCAAGATTTATTTGAAATGGATTTAAGAATCAAATTGTAACCTAATGTACAGATATTTTTTTAATGATTTCCGGGAATTTTTACATCATCAGTCATTATTTTAACAAAGTTCTTATCACAGATAGTATTCGTTTATCGGACCGGTTGAATACTTTTTATCTTCTCTTTAGAAATACCTGGTAAAGTTTTGCTTAAATAAGGAAAAGAGTGTTTGGTGATTTCAATGACCCAAACAAATTGTTTTACCAATCCCAGTTTGATGTGTAGTGATAGAAACAATATGTTTATTGATTGAACTAATGGTTCTTAAATTATAGCATTTTTCAAATGACTAAATAATTTGTTTATGATTTGTACGGTTATATTTAAATTTTGTTTACTGTTCAATTTCAATACTATATAGTATTTTATTAAAGTATTTTTTTTAGAAATATAAGTAAGATCAAATGTTGCGTTAGAGAATGGCTGGGGGAATTAGATGGAGATCTGAACAACCTGATATCACGCGCAATTTCAGAAATGAGTGTTGAAGATTGTAAAGGATGGTATAGACTCATACTGAGAAATTGTGCATTAGCCATACAAATGTATATTTTCAATAAATTTGTAATTTTTTTGATTGTTTACTATTTGAAAAAATTATTTAGTAATTTGAATAAAATATTTTACCATTAAAAAAAAACTATATATTATTTGAACCCGGAATAACTTAGGTTCATAATCAGCTTTAATCCAGCTTATATCTTAAGTTCTATTGTCCCACTCACACAAAAGCGTAGCATCTTTGTATTCCAACTTTGCTGACCCAACACTATAGATAGTACCTATAATTCTCCATATATCTGATTACCTCTAGTATATGCCTAAATGTTCATATGACTCTTTGATTTCCATTTTGACTAATTATTGGCTTCATGCTTACTTTTGAACTGACTATAAATAGTTTCCATTTTACTGCATAATAATTACTATCCAATGCTTTAATTAATCCATTCACATCACAACAATATAGAATTCCTAGGCACTTCTCGAAAGATAATAAAAATTCATTGCCTATATTTTTTTACAAATAAAAACTTGAGTCAGAAGACAGTAAATTCTTCTTCTTAAAACTCAAACCCAAAACATGTGAAGCATCGTTCTATAAATTGAGATCACGTTGAGTTCATGTTATGAAAATGAAATTGGGTCATTAATTTCAAAATATTCTGACAAATCATGCACAAGGCTTTCACTTTCAGAATTTCAATCAAAAGCTAAATTATTTTTCGAGAATGTTAATATTGGTATTTTGTAATTGTGGCACAGGATTGATAGCTGATGGCAAATTGAAATAAGAAATGATTAACTTATTCTTGGAATTAAAACCACAGGTTGTGAATGGGCAGAAATAACAATCATCTAAGTGATTTGTTTGATACCATTGGAATTCCAAATGGTAGAAATTCTGTCCTGCCAAGTGCCATATTACTCAAAGGACTACTACAAGAGTTGCAGCAATATGTGGAGCCCATGATTTATCTTGGTCACCAAATTTGATTCCGAAGTATACTGCATAACGGTTTTCGATATTTTTGGTTATTTTTCTGCTTTCTCTGGCAGTAGTAAAACACCTACATATACAAAATATATTTTGGAATTTACGTTTAATCTGAAACAAGTGTAATGTAGAATATCTTACATAAATATTTTTTATGATCTTACACTCATATTATTTAAGCTGTTCATACTTGAGTTTTGAATTATTTTAGAAAACCATAATTAATAATTGAAAGTTACATTAAATTTTATAATATAATTAAAATATTTACACAGATATATTTTGGTGGACATTAGTTATGTTATTATATAAGCAAATAATTATATCTAATTAAGTATTTCTAATACCGTAATTGATATATATTTTTTGACAATTATAAACAGTATTGTACATAAAATCGTAGTTTTTTTTAAAATTTCAAATTGTTGTATCATAAAAACTAGACGTGACTGAGACAAACGAATTACTGATTTTAAATCAGTGCAAAATTTCTTTATAGAATTTGCTTAAAAAGTTCAAACCGCATAAAAAAAGTTTTCAAATGCAGATCAGTGTATTCGATTCTCAAAAATTTCGAATAAAACGTGATTTTATATGGTTTTAGCACTTTTAAAAAAACTTGATATGATGAAGAAATGTGAACAGCAGATTAACAATCCCGTATCAAATTACATTTAATCTAATTTCTCTCATTTGACCATAGTCATCTTTCAATGATTTACTTTAATTTTTAATGTGGCCTTATACCCAACCAATATCAAGATCGCTTTCATTTAGCCATTCGGTATGACTCTCGTTGAAGAAAAATTCCTCTGCTTGATATTTTAAGATGATTCAAAACCACCAGAAGTTTTTCGGTTTTATAGTATTAGGAAAATAAATATTCTTTGTTTCTTCGATTTAAAAGTACATGTTACAAAAGTATCTTTATTGTGTACAACAGTTTGTTAACTACAGGTGATTTCCAAAATTAGAAAGAAGAATCGAAATAAACAAATCGTTCTTTCTCTTGAAAATTCCATACGATTTCACAAAATCGTACAACAATGTGAAATCTCTTTGCTCTAAAGCATTAAAAGAAATGACGTGGTAAATTCTTTTCATCTCATGAAGCAGCTATTGAAAAATTTGAGTTATTGATATCTGAAATACAAAATTTAGAATTGAAAAATTTTTCGAAAATTGATTTGATTGTATGCAAAAGTTTATTAACTTAAATGGCGACTTTTTGAAAAAACAATGCACTTTTAGTTAGGTTTGTCTCTGTCCAATTTTGTCTTTAAGTATATGACTGACCGCATTATTGTCCAGAAAATACGGTGCTAAATTCTATAAACTTTCCCACAAGTCTTTGTATAATAGTACATCATCAAATGATATAAATAAATAATAATATCAGTTTCAAAATATATTGTCAAAGATAAAATGTTACCAAATTCTTTCAACCAATAGTTCTATGTTCTTAGGTTATTAAAAAGAAAAAATTCAACCGATTCTCTTGGTGCGACATTATCGATGATCTTTATAAGGGTTTGATATAAACTGAATAAAATAACTCAAAGCATCGTTTATCTGTCCAAAGAGTCGTATGTATCGTATTTAGTTTTATCGTATGGTTCCAGGGAGTCGAATTGATTTTTCAAATGATTTTCTTATCCACCATTTTACTGAAAAATCATGGCACGAATTTTAAACATAATTTTATGATACTTGAGATTTTAAAATCATATTCACTGCATCTTAAAACATATTATATCAGTGAAAGTATTCGTGTCATAATTTAGAACGTCTTTGGTACATTTTCATTTATTTTCTCATTAACAATGTTTAACTATATTTATTATTAGTAATATTATTAAGCTTATTAAATATCTTTAATTTAGGTCTTTTGAATACAATGGCTTATGGATTTGACTTTATTTTATTACATATAATTATTGAGGGTAAGTCAAGAGTCTTTCATGTTTTTACGAGAAAATGATGTTATTCCTCGAAATACATTCCATCATTTTTGATGAGTTGAAGTCATCTTTCTGCCAATTGAGAAATCTCATATCGATACCAGTCTGGCGTCTTAGAGTGGAAAAGTTCGGAAATTCTATTTTTAACCTCATCCTCTGAACTGAAGCGTCTCCCTCGCAAAAAGTGAAACAGAGGCCGTAATAAGTTATATGAAATCTGTCGATAATATTTTATCATTAACATAAGTTGAATTTATGAATTTCACAATATTAATTTTTGATCAGTAACATTATCACTAACAAGTCAATAATCATTAACTTAAACTACATTGATAATAATAAATAAACAATTTTTTATTTGTTTCATATGATTGATTGACAATGACAAAATATTATCTTAATTTTTCAATAGAATTCTATTTAAAAAATAATACAGATTTAGAGTTTTTTGTTTTAATTAATACAATATATTTCTTTTATTTATGTACAAAATATCATTTTATGTTTTATAATTAATTGGTGCTCATCAGGAAAGCGTTTAATTTGCTTAAGTAATTAGAAAACAAAAATAACCATTAAAAGGCTCTTATGTTAGATTTAAGTTGTTATTTACCTTTAATTGGCATGAAAAAAGTATTAAAATAAATTACTTCCCAAACGTTTATTTATATTTCACTGATTGCCTCACAAAATGAATATGAATAAAATTTATAAATAGTTGGATGATTTGTGATAAGAAAGTAATTACTTATTTTAATTTTTATAATATATTATATTATTACATGATATTTTTCTTTGTTATTAAACAAATAAATTAGAGACTTTTGTAATTAAAATAAATTCTTCGCTTCTTTATAATTGAAAGTATTTTGGGCGACTGGTTTTCTATATAATATATGTATTAAAAACTTAATAAATATAAATAAAATATTTTTTTTAAAAACTTGAAAAATGGCTATCTAATGATGGTATTTCAACACTTTTCCGCTCTCTTGCCAGTCCAGATATGAACCCCATGTAAAATTTGTGGTAATAATGAGGAACAAAAAATATATAAAGACTTTTACAAACAAAATGTAGCTAATTTTAACCACACTTAAAGTGTGGAACAGTGAATTACCTGCTGATTGGTGCAAAAAATTTATATTTTCTATGCTAAGTTAATTTAAAGTAAATAGGTACAGATAGACAAAATATTAAGTATTTGTTCCAGTTTATACATTTTTCTAGTTTGTATAAATAATAAATATTTTGAAAATAAAGGTTGAAATAATACAATTTTTAAACAAAGACAATATTTCAAAAATAAATTGTATTCTTTATGTTCAAGGCTTATTAAAAATTTTTAAAAACTTAAGATAAATTTGTATCTACCAGAACCTAAATTAATATATATTAAACAAAATAAATTATCAAATGATAATATTCAATTTGATCATGTCTTTCTAAATTCATGGAAATAATTTCAATTTTGAATATACATTTTCTAAGAGCGCCAGTGTATCATGATTTATGAATAAAAAGTAAAAAACTGAAATAATGCATTATACCAGTAATGGTGCTAATTTTTCCGGACGAACTGTACATTATATATTATGAAATAGTTATAATATATCCACAATATTCTCTTTTTTCAACACCAGTAACCTCTGTTTTTACATTATAATCCACAAGGTTTAATATATGTATCTCTTAGTATAAACCATAGAATTAAACCATAGTCTGCTATTGTGAAGACTTGTGGTTTTTTATTATTTCTTAAAAAGAAAAGAAATTACCGCAAACATATTTATTATTATAGTAAAAATAACTATTTTTGATAATTCAATTAAAAAAAGATAAAATATTTCCATTAAGTAACAATTTTTTATTAATGGTAAAATATTTAATTAAGTCATGACAATTATTTTTTATTACGATTTAAAAGATTTATTATAGAATTAATAAATTATAATAATTAATAATTACAAGATGAAAGGAATTTTATCTTTAATCGTTGATAAGACAAATACTAAGAATAATAAAAAATAAATAATATAATATTAAATATGCAGATTTTATTTTATGCAGAGGTGTGTTGTGTTTTAAGTCTAGCGCTTATTATCGTTCAGTGTCGTTTTGAAGTTCTTTTCCCACATCTATTTCAATTTCGCTCTGCATTGTTTCTTTTAATAGTGGAGTTTTCCTTTAATTGTGATTATAGAATATTATTTTAGAAAATAATTAATTAGAGAATTGAAAAGAATTCCAAAATTATTGACAGTGCTTATTGCTTTTAATATTCTTATTGCATTCCTTAAATTTTAGCGGTAGAAAAAAATGTTTTGTAAAATTAAATTAAAATAATTTCATTAAGAAAAAATGAAAAATAAATTCTATATTATACTTGAATTAGTTTTCTCAGAAATGTAAATTAAAATTGTAAAGATAATTAAGATTAAAACCTAATTTTATAAATTTTCAGCTATATATATAATTTCTTTTGGCTTATATTCTAACTATGACTTATATTCTAACTAATTCAATTTCTTATATGTTTATGGGAAAAATGATCAACGCTATAAAACAAAATTTTGAAAATAAAATAAAAAATAATATAAATAAATTAAATTTACGTACATATTTTGAAAAAATATTAATAAAATATATATCAGGTCAGTCCATAAGTTCGTGCGTATTAATAAATATTATGTAAATATAAAAGTAAAAAGCAAATGAAATTGATATGAAACATTTATTCATGGAAATAATTACCATCGTTTCCTACAATCTTTTTCCACCTGTCAGGAAGTTTTTTAAAACCATCTGCATAAAATGACAATGGTTTTGAAGCAAAAAGATATAATGCAATACGCACGAATTTATGGACTGACCTGATATATAGAAGAATATATAAACAGATTATTGAATGCTAAAATTTAAAAATTAATAATAATTCAATAAATTCAAAACAGTCAATTACTTATGGATGACCCTGTATAACAAGAATATTTTCAATATTTAAAGAGATTATTCTTTATGAAACAAAGCATAATAAAAAGAGTAAAAAAAATTAAAGATTCTTTTCCTAGGAATGAATTATAAGAAAATATTTTTTCCAGTAAATATTTATCATACATTCTTATGTTATTTCTGGTGAAAATGGAAATAATTTTTAATGTGAACTCATTATTTATTGTGTTGCTTCAATTAAAACAAATCTTCTTACTCAAATCGATAATTTAATTATAACAATTTAATTATTTCCATAGTAGAAGACTCTATATTTAATGTAAAACTGTCAAAAATGGTACTCCAATTATCATCTAATTAAAGGAAAATATATTTTATTGAGTGAAAAAGGATCTGTCTTCAAATATTTACGTCACTTTATATTATTTTAAAAATACTTTTTTTTATTTCAGATTAAATAATTTTTTTCCTTATTATTTAATTTATTAGTTAAATTATATCATAAAATATTAATATATTTTCCTCAACTAAATAAAAAAGGATGTTTAAACATAAAAAATAATTTTAAAAAATATTTATTATAAAAAGATTTAGAAAAATAATTGTAATTATATTATTTTTAACAGTTTTTTTGAAAAAAGTTACAAATATTTTAAAGTTAGCAAATAAATTTATTAAAAACCCTATACATCATTATGTTCAATATTTTATCTCTATCGATAGAACAGTTTGAGGAAACCAGCAAAGAGTTTTGTTATATGCTTGCTGTAAATACTTTCTCAGAAGAATTTTTATAACATTTTTGTCGCCTAACTATTCTGAAAAGAACAGAAAACTTGCAAATCTGAGCTACGTAGAAACTTCAACAAAATATATACGATACCTTAAAACATCCCACTTAAATTATATCTAGTGTTTCAATTAGCTACTTTCGCACGCTTTTTAGTCATTACATCCTTCACTTCACCCAGTTCAAGACCATAATCTATAGTGTTGAAGATTTTATATCTTGGTAGAAGCTCATAATAAAATCTACCGTTTAATACCATCAAACGTAAAACATTTTTTTGGAATGCATACTGTTTTCAGTATGTGTATTTTGACATTTTTGGCTTAATATACTCTTTCTTTTATGTTATATTTAATAACCGATTCATTTTAATTGTTTTAAAATGACCACTTTAATAATATGATTCTGCGACTTCCATTTCAATGGAAATGTCTAAAAAATTCAATTATTAAACTCTCCTGTCAATTTATGAGAAACCAAACTATCAAAATGGGAATCAGTCTCAGTTTTGTCAAATAAGTACTTTCAAACTCCTGGCTCATTTTAAAAATCTTTTTCTTTCAGTATTTTTGAGTGTTTTATTTTAAATTAAAAACTAAATTCTTTAATAACATTCAATTTTCGTCACGTGCAATTTTTTTCTTGAAAATAAAATTACTTTAAATTTTAAAAATCATTTTGACAAGTGAAATAGTTCATAGAATACATATATTTCTCTTTGCTTATTTAGTTATGTCCTTTTCAAAAATAAAAAAGAATAGCTTAACATAATTGATTAAAATCAACATTTTAAAGCTTTTTAGTAATAATTGAATCATCTATGAATTTCAAAATATTGAATAAAAAAAATTATATAAAATAATTCATTTAATTTTGCTAATAATCACTTTAAAATAATAAGTCTAAGAAAAATTGACTTAGCACTAAGAATAAAGAACCACCGCATTTTAAAAAGTTTTCCATTTTTTAATATTTATCAAAATTGGTGATCGTCATTATTTTTATGATATATTTTAGAAAACATCACATATATTTATGTTATTTTAATTAATAACATTAAAAATATTTGTAAAGACATTTTATTTTCATTGTAAAAATGAAAATACTTATGTCATGCAGTTGTTTTAATATTTCTCTTAATTATTAAAATGACTGAGCGGAAATATTCAAATTATATTGATAAATAATTTTACCTAAATTTTCTCCATCTGTAAAAATTCTGTTCAATAAAGAATTGCAAATAAATGTCAAATTTAATACATTGGGTATTAGGCTTTTCGGACGATTTCCATTTGAAAACGAATCTCATTAAATTTTCTTTGTGAAGACTGAATAAGAGACTCGGAGAACAGAATTTGTTGTTGGCGAACGGTTTATCATCAAATATTCCCAGATCAATGTACTTTGTCGTAATAAAAATCGGTGAAGCGACAATGATAACGTTTTGTATGATTGCTGGGTTGAAGAAAATCGCATGGAACGAATATCTCTTTCCTTTCTCTATAAAACGGTTCAAGGTCGGAATGGTGTCTTTATCTTCAAAAATCCGTATTTTAAAAATTGGATATATTTCTTCAGATGCTTTTGGGAGAATGAGATTTCGATTGCAAAGCTTAACTTTCAAATTTGCGCTTGACATTGTGCATGATAAGAAATGGAACAGTAAAACAATCAGCATAATATCTGGGCATCAAGAAACGGGAAAATTTTTTAGTATTAACATCATAACACGTTCCATACGAAATATTTGATTGGTTTTTATTAAAAATTAAATAATTTCATTAAATGAGAATTCCTGACATTTTCATTGGTTTATTTTCATTGAATCAAATTAAACAAATATGTGATCTTAATTCGATTTATAAATTTTAAATAGATTTTTCAATACTGTATATTTGGGATAATTTTATTGGCATCATGAATAAAATAAAGTTGAAAACAAATTTTACATAAATTTAAAAATAAAATATGCCTGAAAAAAAGATTATTTTAATATACAAAAGTGATTTGAAAAGTTCGCAAAATGAAAAAATATATTTTAACAAAAATCCCATTATTTTTCAACACAACCCCCTTAAGGTTAATGCCCTTTATCCAACGATGTTTTAAGGTCATTATGTCTTCTGGAAAGTAGTTTTCTTCAAGGTTTATAAAATAATGATTTACTGCTTCATGAACCTCTTTTGATGTGAAAAAGCGCTTTCCACCATATAATGTGTACTTGACAATTCAGTATTTAAGTTAATGCAAGTTAGAAAATTTTCCCATAAATCTGTTGTGAATTTACTTCTTAGTTATTCAGAGAAATTACATATTAAGTTATCCAAAGTTAATTGTTAATTATTAGAAAGAGTTATTTGTTGCTTATGTGAAGATGCCCCAAAGAATGATCCAAAGGAGTTACTAAAAGAAATTATTACCAAGCCAGAGAAGCAGTTGAAATTTACTTAAAGAAGAATATTTTTATCTGGCGAAAGTACATGTGATTAATTTACTTTTAATGATGGACAATCAACCGATCATATATGTGTTTGGTCGTCTTTAGATAAGCCTAACAATAATTCTTTACTTTGTTATTGATATTTCTCTTTTTGTGATCAATTTACATTTTCTTTTAAATGTTTGGTTATTTATATTTATATTTTAACTCATTAATTAATTTTTTGTTATAACTGGTAATATATCGATTCATTTTTACTGTTGACAATTATCAATTGTTTGTTTATCAATTTTTTATTATCAATAAAGTTCTGTTAAGATTCTAAGTTGATGGACAAAAAGATGTTGACAGTTGGAGCGTAAACGTGTCTTAGATCTCAACGGTTGAAGGTTGCTTAAGATTGTGTTCGAATTAATTAAATAAACTGAGAAAACGATTTTCTGTTTAATACTTTTATTTGAAATTAATATCAAAATTTCTATTATAATTACAATGAGTGATAACAATTCTGACCGATTAGATTGATTTTATTAATTATAAAAATCCTCTCGCTCTGAGGCTCAGAGGTCCTCAATAAAGAAAAACAAATATATTTCACCGCCCTACTTACGTGTGAAATATGAACAAACAAGAGCAAAAGTTATCACCTAAGGAAAAGATTCTTAAAAAATTACTTGATGCCCAGATCCTGGTCTGAGAATTTATTTAATATTATTTACTAAAAACTGTGTCTGACTGCAGAACACGCTTGGTTAATTGTAATATAAAAGCAAATGTAATAAAACTTAATCTGAATCGGGACTAGTCTTATAATTTGGAATTATAAGCCAGTTTATATTATATTATGAATATAGTAAATAATGATTAC
>JBBMKC010158656.1:0-15583 GCA_037834085.1 Bipalium vagum
CGTCTAATATCAACAACGGTTTATATCATTGGAATTGTGTTCAAAAAGCAATGTGATATTAAGCGGGTTTGACTGTAATTCAAATTTCTTTCTAAAACTTTTAAGGCATTTCTTAATCCTCAGTAATATCTATTAAATGAAAATCTTAAGTTTTATTAATTCCATATTTATAAAAAAAATAATGTCAAGGATGATTTATTGTAAAATTTTAACTCAAGGTATTTTAAAGTAAACAAATTTTATTTTAAAAATAAATTTTGAAAAATATTTTAAAAAGGTTTACTATTGGGACAAATATTTAATTTTTTTTATTTAACTCAAATGACGAACGAATTCCTTGTTTTACAATCTTAAATTATAATAGTTAATTAAAATCAGTTCAAACGCATTTTTTCAGTTTTCTTAAAAAATATGAACAATTTTCAATTTTTATTCAAAATTAAAACAATTTTGTACGTATTCATAACAAGTGAGAAGTCAGTGAAAATTTATTAAAATCCATAAATGACAAATTAATAAAAATGCTTACAAAAAAGAGTACTATTGATATCTATTTGAAAAGATGGTTCCGAAAGAGCCAATATAAGTAATTGTTTTTCAACAGAACAATATGTTTTACATGCAAATATGTAGCTTCAAAGTTACAATAGAAATAGTTTAAAGTTTTAAGGATTGTCTTCGACTGATATACGATGTGCCGTCTATTGTTTTAATTGACTGCAATAATAATGACTAAGACAATAGCAACCAAAGCAGCAACTGTAGCATGAAGGCCCAGCATGAAATATTTGAACATCCGACCCTGATTAATAAATAATCTTTATTTTTAAGATAATATAACTCACTGATTGTTTCGGTGGCAACGGCTTGGTCTGAGGAGTCTGATTTGTGATCAAAGCTGCGTTGTATTCTTCAAATTCCATTTCATAAGTTTGTCTTTTATCTGTAAATATAAGGAAAATGGTTATCTTTCTATTAAATATTGAAAATTTTTTTCAATTAGTTTTTGTAAAGGATAAATTTGTTCACATTAAATATGAAAAATTGACTACTTTCACATTATTAAGTCTACATATATTGTTTAAATAAAACGAAATCTTGAAAACATGGCAATATTGAATTGTTCTGAAAATCACTTCGCATTTTTTTAGTAAAAGGTAAGTATTGGTAATAAATATTTTAATCAATGATGTATTGTCCTTTTTGTTCCAAGACCTTTGCCGTCCACCAGGCAATTTGAATATCTCAACCTTTAAAATTACTCAAGGGCTTTAAGTTAATATTTTAAAATAGGTATAAAAAATTGAAGTGACTTTCCGAACAGCCCAATACTACTGCTACTAGTAAAAAATAATAATAATAATTCAAATATTACCTTTATTACGTCTATAGTACAAGCAACCGTGTATTTCTAGAATGATTTCGACAATAAATTGGAAAATAACGAAGACAATAAGAATCCACTGAGGATATTCTAATTGAGAAAGTTGAAATCCAGCTGCTGGAAGTCTCATTCCAATCATAATTGTTGGCACTGATAAGCAATAGGCAACTGTTCCAATAAAAAAATGAAACCAGTTAAACCACGGTCTATCTTTGGAACTGGGCTTGCATCGACAAAGGGCAACTAAAGGCTAAAGAACATAATGTTGAATTGAATAAGAATATAATTGTAAAATATCTTACATTTAAAAACGATAAAATAAAAACTATAATTCCCAAAATTGGATGAGCTTTATATGGTAGACTATCCAATTTTGAGTATCCACCAACATGGATAAATATAAGGATAAAAGAAATCGTGGTTAATAAAACACAAGTGCCTTGAAGACATCTATGAATTTGAAACCATAACATTTCTTGAGCAATTCCGGTGTAAGGCCACATTTCTTTATAATATCTAGCTAGAATGATTCCAACGGAGCTACAGAATATCCATGCTATAACCATAAGAATACCATGACTTTTCGCTAATGATGAATCGAATGACGATGTTCCACTAACACCATTGAAGGAACCCCTATATAGATTAATTTAGTTAAAAGTTAAAGTAAAAATTAGTGCATACCTTGAAAAGTCAATAGGAATATCACTTAATATTAAGCTACCCGAAGAAGGTTGACCCATACCATATTGAGTAGCTTCTGTACCTCTAACCGTTATCAAATAGTATTGGTTTCCCGGCGACAAATCCTTCAGTTGTAACGAAGCTTGTGATGGTTTCAATGCTCGCAAGAATCGACACATCAATCGTTTTGATATATCATTAAACTGACCACCATAACGTTTATTTCCAGTGGTAATCAGTAAATTCTATTTTTAAAAAATTGAATATTAAAACTTGTTCATATATCAACTCCATGTGTTTTTAACTTCAAAAAAAGAAACAAGAAATATATTACAGATCAAACTAAAATAAATGCAAGAAAAGAGAATGCATTTACCATAGAAACTTCAATTGCATTGTAAATAGCATATGAAGTTTATTTCAACAATAACATTACTTGAAAATTATTGATTAATTTATTAAGTCACGTCTTCATTAAAAGCAAAAATATTAAATAAATAAAAACTTTATTTCTCAAATTCACTTTTATTAATCTAATATTTGATTTCACTTTTTGATAAATTTGTCCAGGGAAATACTTTAACTGTCTTTAAGTGTAAATAATAATAATTATTATATAATTATATATTATATATTTTATTATTATTATTATTATTATTATTATTATTATTATTATTATTATTATTATTATTATTATTATTTACAGTAATATAAATATATTAATAATGTAACAGATAAAAATGAATCATAAAAAAGATATTAATTAAAAAAGATATTTTACAAATGATTTACCATTGAATTTGTAACATCACAAATGATGTGCAAATTTATATTTCAAATCTACTCATAGCTATATAGAACAGTTAATAATAAAATATTAATAAATTAAGTGATATAATTTATATTAAAAAATAATCTTATAATCACATTAAATTTATCCAAACTTAATCCTGTTTATGATTACATTTACGAAACCACATTAAACGGTACTCAACTGATGTAAGTTTCATAACTTTCGGTCGCAGAATGAATAATTTTTGTTTTATTTTATCTATTCTTTCAAAATAAATAATTAGGAGAAAAAACTTTGATTTCTCAAAATTTTCATTGTTTAAAATCTAACTGTAAAGTTTTGATCTTTCTCTCAGCGGGATCTGCAAATTAAAGTATTATGCAACAGAATCCGTGAAATTTTTCGATCTCCAATAATATTGTGTATTTACAAAACTTTTCACACATAAATAAATCACATACTCTTTAAAATAAGTAAATACAATTCAAAGATAAATAAATAAAATAGCGGAATACTTAACATGGAAATATTACATAACAATTTTACAGTTCGTAATTGATTTATTACTGGAATTAAAAAGAGGGAAACTTATATTTCCAAAATTTAACAAAACCAAAGAAAAGTAAAAATATGCTTTAATAAATTCATAATTTCAGAGGGTCGAAAGAAAATGATAAAATCTTATTAGTAATAAAAAAATTTTAAAATTAAGAATTATTAAAACAAAAAATCTGAAATTTTAGATTAATCATCGACAAAATATTTTATTTAATAATTACTTTTTCTGCTTTTCAGATTTTCTCCAATCGATTTCTACGACATTTTCAGAAAGAAATTATTATTATATAATACGAAATACAGGTCTTAATTTATGACGAATCGAATATAAATGTCCATTTTACTAAATCAAAGCAGAATTACATAATTCCACAAATGCTTGACCAAGTCAGATCAAGAAATAAACAATTTTTCCAAAAGAACCCAGCTTAAGATTTTGTAGACAAATATAAATTTTGGCTTACATTCAGAAATAGCCGCACGACTTTTTTGTTTAAAAAATCGGTTCACACACAATGATCGGCATCATTTCTATGATTAATCCGGTGCAGTTCTATGAGAAAAATGCACCCATTCACTGACATGCACATCAATAATGATGAATTCCATTCCATTACTGTTTTACAGTTTCTCGGTCAATCGTTGGATTTTCTAAAGTCTGTGCTGCTTAATTAAATGTTTCTTCAGATTTTTTCGTTAGCGAAGGTTTTTTTACCGAAATTATTAGAAAAAATAATATAATGATAACAATATCTGACATTGGTTCACAAATCAACACAAAATGAATTAATAAAATATTTATTATTTACAGAAGGAAATATCATTAATAAAAACTCGATTGCTTCATTGTGACCGATGAAGAACTGTGTATCATGAAAATAAACGTTCGGAAAAATGATATATTTCAAAGTGATAAACATAAAAAAATCGTTTAGATAATATTTTGTGAAAAAAAAATCACAGATAAAATGAAATGAAAAATATTTTTTGATTAAGCTTCAGAAAACCATGACATTGTTGAATACTGTTTATAATACAGTTAATACCGCCAACAAACGTTATCTATTGATCAAAAGTTATTGGCTCACTTTTTTAGATCAATGTGGTTCTTAGTTATTTTCCAGAGAAATTTATTTATATTTTCGAAAAGTGATTGAACGGATTGTTATGTTATTTTCAGCGTACAAAAGTAAAATTGAATCAATATTTAATATTCTTTTGTTGTCCACGAAATCTAAGTTAATAGAAAGGAAATCTATATTTACACATAGAATGTTAAAAACGCTAGTCTTCATTCGGTAATGGAACCGTCAAACGATGATAGTAATCTTAAATATTTTTAGCCTGTTATTAATACACGATTACTGTTGTAGGCTTGTGAATGAGATTCAGTCTCTTAACAAATTTTTACTGTGCCATCGACCCAGTCTCTGCATTTCTTACTTTCATGTATGTAATACACATCAGTACAGTCAAAATGATAATCGAGGAAAATAGTACCGAAAATTAATCAATTTTTACACTTGTTTGATGACGATTAATTTTTTAAATTGGTCAGATCATATTCATTCTATTTTAATATAAAATGAAATGATACTTACATCATCGAAGAGAGTTTTAATATCTGATCGTTCACTATTTTCCAATGAGCCAGCAACAACCTTGACTTCTTTGTTTTCCACGTAACAACTAACAAAACCATCATTTCCCTTAAAATTAGATTAAAAAAATCTCATATTTTTCAAAACTATTACCAGTGATTTATCTTCTGAAAACAAAAGCATGATGTAACCGTTATCACTGTAAACATTGCCTATCATCTCAAATTCTAAGAAATCCTTATCTTCATAGCGTATCGGTTTCCAAGAAATTCCAAATTCACAATTGTCCACAGTGCATGCTCTAGATGTTTTAAAACATGCTTTGGTATGTTCACAGTCATAGAAAGACATTGATTCTATAGCGTAACATGAATAACTAAGTGATAATATCACTAGTATTTCTTTCAACATTTCAAAAATTCCGATTATTAATTATTGAAAGTCGCTAACGATATTTTAATTGAAATCAAATTAAAAAATTGCTATTTATATATATAGATAGTTAAATGTTATTAATACAGATAAACAATTTTTAACTTTAAAATAAAATACTAAAAATAATTAAATGAAAAATAATACAGTAACAAAATTAATTTTATTTTATTATTAAAATGTAATACTTAATCGAAATTCAATGTTCAATGGCTTTGCCTGGTTTATTAACTTTATATTATATTTGAATAAAAATAATTAAAAAGATTAGACGTTTAGTGTTTTCAAATTGTTTCTATTGAGAAGTTTGATAATTGATTTCTTGAGCTTTGTAAGTAGGACTATTATGATGTAAAGGGAGAAGAAAAAGTTTTTTTATTATATATTTTTGCTCAGAGATAGAGCGAATTAATTTTTCATTAAGTGAGTTGATGGTCTCATTGGCCCCAAAATAAAAAAAAATCAGCTCTCAAAAGGAGAGATATAAAAAACTACAATTTTTGATTAAAATAAATAAACTTATTATTTTTGACTGAAACCAGAATATTTAGGATTAAACTTAAGAAAAATAAAAAATATTTCGATGAGTTTAATTTTAACTGAAGAATTCCTAAGGGTTACAATTATTTCTTCAGTGTACGGAGAAGCAAAATAACTGAAAGGTGTGTGGATGTTTAATTAATTCTTTTATTATTTTCGTTTTGTTTTGTCCCTTTTATTACCAATTATAGATTTTGATTAACATGACTTCTAAAATAAGGTGACCAGTGATTTGCAAGTCATACGACTGTTAGAATTCACTAAACATTGATATGAGAATCACATTCAAAATCCAGGTAGTTGGAATTGATCAATGAGGGACGAGTTTGGTTATGAAGAGGAATTGATTTCTGATTTGGGCATGAAATATTTTCAAAGATTTTCACATTTGATTTCAGTTCATTTCATTTCATTCTTGATATACTTTGGGCGTTTGAACTGACATGTACATAAATAATCGGTATAAGATCAATCATCCATAGCTGAATAAGTCTTAATCATTGTGATGAATTTTTTTCAGTGAAGTTAATATCCATTTTATATGAAAAATAAGAGTGACGCTATTTGTTCCTCAGCAAATTGACCAATTAAAAAAGAAAAATGCGTTTTACCAAAACAGTAGAAAAATAAAGAGATGAAACTCATTTTGAAAAAGTTTTTTTCAATTTGACCGAAAAATCAATAATTTTAAATTTGAAAAAAAGGGATCAAAATTCTAATCAAAGGTCCAAACGACTGATAATCAGAAAATTTCCGGTTGATAACGCAGCGCTGTTATTTCGTTTTGCAATGAAAGTTTCACATCAGCTTTTGTAACTACAGTCGATTTCGATTTCAAAGTAAAATAGAATGCATCATTATAAAAAGTGAGCTTAAGAAGTTGGTATCCAATTGTGCAAGGAGATTGAACCATCACAATAACTTATCATTGAGAGATTATGGGCTTTCTTTTAAAGTATGATATTATTAATGAGAAATCGCATTTTGAACATGATGGAGAATTTTTAAGTTGTGACGAAGACAGAGAAATTGATAATTATGCCCAGAGGATGTAAAATTCTACGATATGTAATGTTTATTAATATTTATAATCTTAATTTATAAACATAATAATATTTTGTAAAAATTATAATTGTGAGATAAATTGAAAATTAGTCGGGGGATGTAGCTCAGCGGTCAGAGCAGTGCATGTGAAGATCCAGGGTTCGAATCCCGGTATCTCCGATTAATTTTCACTAACATGGCGACCACACCAGGACACCAACCAGCGGACGAGGTCTCGAAAGTGAAAATGAAAAGTAAAATGAAAGGAAATAGAATTAAGAGACTCGGGGCGGTTAAGGATATGGTTGTGAGCTTTAAAGGTGGGGGATGTGAGATAAATTGAAAATTAGTCGGGGGATGTAGCTCAGTGGTCAGAGCAGTGCATGCGCATGTGAAGGTCTAGGGTTCGAATCCCGTTATCTCCGATTAATTTTTACTAACAATAATTATCAGTTTTCCTAATATAAAATAAAATATTAATTTTTATTTTCATTAGATTATGTTCGGATTAAAAGTTTTTTAACTGTTTTATGAATGAGACAGATGAAAAGAAATGATGGAATGGAAATTGATTTTCAGGTCGTTCTCAGTCAAATACGTGTCAGGTGGGCGCATAATTAAAGTTCCGGGGTTTCTTATAGTTAATGAAAAAGAGAAGATGAAGGGTAATAAATGAAAGGAAATTGATAACTTTTTTCTCTCAGTCCACGAAAAGCTCCCGTTTTTTCACATCAGTTAATGAAAAACGAGAGAAGAGAAAGGTAATGTAGTGCATCGAAAAGATTAAAATAGAATGAGCTGCCAGTATCGGCTGATTTGATTTTTTTCCGTAGTTATATAGAAATTTTCAATTACTCCTTGATCCATTGACTGTGCTTTAGCAATAATATTTGGCATACAAACACAATTCTATATTCCTCAATTGTATATTGGTTGGATGAGCTCTGCGATTATCAACAAATAGTAAGATCTTTCTATCGGTGTTTTGGAGTTTTTTATTTCAATATTTAAGCCATTTCTCCAAGATATTGGCAGTCATACATGTCTTTGTATTGGAATTATAAGCAATTGAAATTTTTTTATTTTTGAAACATTGTGGCCTTGCATATTTCCGAATAATAAATAGAGGTGTTTTTCAGTTCCAATCATATTGACTCAAACGAGAACAGTATCAGGATCTTATATTTCATCGACTTTTATCATAATTGCCAATTCTTTTACTTTTTCTTTTAAAAGAAAACCATTTACAAGAGCATTTTGATTCCTGTTTTGTTTGAACCATACCAAAATAGACTGGTCAAGATCATCACATTGTGTGGATCTTATCATTACACATTTTGAGCATTTACCATTAATCAATGCATCTTAAATGACCTTTTTTATCTTATTATTCCATTTATAGTTGTTCATGATATGGCAACCTTTTAGCTAATTCATTTAAGGATTTCTTTCTTTTAATGTAGTGTTAGCTTTTGTCGTTTAGATTTCTCAGGCTTCATTTATGTGTGCTTAAAGATTTAATATTTCATTATTTAAAAATTATTTAAAATGACTTAAAATTATATGGAAGTAATTTTAAAATAAATGATATACATTTTAAATGTAGGGTCTAAAATTTTGACGTTATGGAGAGGCTTGTCGTTCTAGAAAGGCGACTCTCTATAAAGGTATTTTTCTTAAAATCTACTTATATATATATTTAAAAGTAAATGACGTTAAATGGAGGTGACTTTATAAAGAGGTTCGATTGTATCAATAATCAATAAGCCAAATATGATTTAAAGGGTCAAAAAGAAAGGAAAAATAAAAATAAAGTAATACAAAACTCACAGTTTTAGGAGACGATTAGTCCTATGGTTAATTGGTGAGTCCAAACGAGTACGCTCATAAACGCCCTAACAGCGCAGGACACATTGTTGGCTTCTGTCGCATAAAAATAGGCATAGTATATATATATATATATATGGTAATTTTCTTCCACAGTAAATAAACTGGTTCTTCCGACGTCCTATGATCCAGAAAGACGACGTTTTTAACCAGAAAGTAGTACAAAGCCATGATAAAAAAATTGAAATTGAAGAGAAATGACACTTATATAAGACTATGTCAAATATTATATAATACTTATTATTATATTATATTATATTATTCTTTCCTGGTTAATATTAAAATATATAACATCTTTTAAAAATTTTTTAAAAAATTTGACATCTTTACCAGACTTCTTAAATGAAATAAAAGTATTATTTATAGAATTAAATCATTGAAATAGTTATATATGTATAATATTAGTAAACTTCATCATTTTGTTATCCTTATTGAATAAAAATGTCTCGATTTTCTGATTGTATTATTTCGATGTTATTCACTTTCATCATTATTAATTTTTTTGGTACCATTCACTCTATGATTAAGATTTACTTGGATTTTTACATCTGAATTTTATTTAAACAATTGAGCAGTGTTTCGCTTCTTTTTTCTCGTTGAAAATCTGGGAAGAGTTTCAAACTATCAATTGTCTGGTCACATGGACATCTCCAAATTCGTATTAGAGACCATAGGAGAAAAAAATAACCTGGTGTTTCATTTTATTAGAGTTGAATCACAAAAAAGAACTAATCTCAAATTTTTATTTTCAAAACAATAATGTTGCTTTCTCAATATCTGCATTATTGATTATGATATATTTTTTGATACTAAATAATAATAATATAATAATATAATTGATTAATTGCTTTTATAATTTCCAAATAAAAATGTGTCTGAAAAGAAGAAAGATCAAAATTATTAAAAAGTTACGTATAAAAAATAATAAAATATTAATTTTACTATTATATTATCAAAATACGCATATTTAAACACGAGAATTTCAAACAAAATTAATAATAAAAATAGAAGTGAAGAATTATATTTTTAAATGCTTTCTAATTAAGATTAATATTTGACATAAACCGATGGATAGATTTTCTTTTACCAATAATTTCACAAGACAAAATTATTAAAGATTCCTAGACTAATTTGTCTCTAAATTATAATGACCTTTATAATAAAAACAAAAACAAATTAAAAATCGAAAATAATATTTTTATTAATATATCAAATGAAATTCGAAATGAACTAAGTAAATTAATCGCTATAACCAATCAAAGGTTAAGACAGCCATTGAGAATCAAATAAACAAAAAATTCAATAAATAATTGGAAATCCAATATTCACATTGATACAAAAATCAAGAGTTACAAATCATAGATTATATAGACTAAATAATAATAAAAATAAAAATTATAATAATAGCTATCACTTTCAGTTACACTTATCAGTGGCATATAAATTCCCTAGATTACCCTCAAATAAGTGCCCATTGAACTATTGCCGTATCTTGTCCTCCTGCACTTATAACACGTTGATCCCCGGCAAGAAACATCACCCCAGTAACGTGACTACTATGACCTTTGTATGTTTTATGACCAGCCTTAAAAGAATGATATAAAACAATAAAACAACATTTAAAAATAAAAAAACAATAGAGTAATCACTGAAATTATGGAAAAAATATAGAAATAAAAACAACCAAAATTATTTTTGTATGTATTGAGGAATTTTATTTATCGAAAACGTTTAAAACAGAAAATTTTCTTCAAGGAGATCTGTAATTATTTCATAGAGCATATTACAAAATTCGGCAAAAATATATTCTTGAAAAATCTTCATAAATTTACAGAATATAGACAAATAATCTTTTTGATAAAACCTATAAATTTTATCAAAATAATCATTTTCCAATTAAATGAATGTTGACTGTCAGAAAATATCTATGATAATGTTCCAATAAATTAATAAATAATAATTTTATTGATTCTTCTAACGAAAAGTTCTCTGTATTTTTAATGAATCTATACAAACTGTTATTTGTTTGACAAATAAAGTCAGTCAAATTAATGATAGAAAATAATAGAAAAATAGCATAAATTGATTGACGTCAAGTTCTCTCTAATAATAAACAATAAATTTACTATTTTACCAAAGTGAGCTCTTAGTTCAAATCTTAAAACTTCTACAAGACAATTAGAGTGAATTTTATGGAAAATTGATCTCAGTAATCTGAAATTATCAACAATCGCGAATAATTTGATTTTGTCAACAGGCGTAGAAAAATTTCATTTTCAGCCTGTCAGAATATCTTTACAGATTTTTCTCAGCGGCGCATTTACACAAACATGAAGCCTTTCCGAAACGATTTGTCGCCATAGTTATCACCGTTCCAATAATAAATCTCAACAAACCACTTTAATACACGTAAAAAGAACCGACTTTGCTGAATTATTACCCAGATTTTATTTAAAGAGTCAATTTGACAAGCTATTTAAACAAATTGTTCTTATTGATTAGAGTGAGATATTTCCAAATAATGTAACTCAATTTTATATTTTCCTTATCAGAAAATGAGGTTTGTTAATTAAATCAATTTATTTTCTATCCTTGCTTCAATGAAATCAGGAACCAAATTTTCCATAAATTAAACTAGTGTAATATTAATCATTAATAAATTAAATTCCTTTTAATTAAAGTATTTGGTTACTACATAATGTTTTGCCTATTTTTAGCATTATATTTCATGACTTCGACAATTTATCAAGCAAGAAAAAACTATTTAAACTAATATTTGTCTTAATTTACATTTGTTTGAATTTCCAGAAGTAATACAGGGATACCAAATTCAGTTAACATCAAATATTTCAAGTAATAAGAAATAATATAACGAATTTAAAATATATGTTAAATGAAAGATGAATTCTTAGATTAAAAAAATTACAATTTCAGAAAAAATGAAATGATAAAAAATTTCTATTCAAATGCATTCATTTATCTTACCTTTGGAGTGTTTGATGGATAACGATACAAATTAACTTTTCCGAAATCATCAGCTGTTGCTGCCAAGGGTCTATCATGTGCTCTTGTAACGGCATTAATGTCTGTACCATCGGATCCTTCTGGCCAGATTCCGGTAACCTCAAAAGCCAATGTACAATTACAAGTGTGCCATTTGACATCAGAAAGTGTGCTTGGTGAAGTTATCTAAAAACATCAAATATTCAATACATTTCAAAATTTTAAAATCTCTACTTGTTTGCAATCTCCAGCTTTCCAAAACAGAATCTCATAATCACCAGAATTACTTCGAAGATATTGACCATCGGACGACCAATCAATGTGGGTGATGAAACTAGAATGTCCGGAACATTTTCCAACTTTTGTTACCTCCGTACCTTCTGGATTTACTTTGTAAATATAAATCAGATTGTCTCTGGATCCAAGAGCCAAATATAAATTATCTGAAAAATATTACTATCATATCACATATATATACTGAAGAAATCTCTTACCTGGACTAAATTCACAACATTGTATAGGTTCGTTTCCATCTCTTCCTTGGTACAAGCTTTTAAGTTCTTCAGCATCGTAAATGAACCAATACCCTTCCAAACAACCGAGACCCAATAAATTCCCTTCAGAATTAATACAAGTAGATTGGATGCTTTTCTCTATCTGCTTCCATAATAGGACATTATGACTAACAGAATCCCACACGATTATTTTACGATCATGACCGGTACTTATAAATTTTTCTTTTGTGGGATGACTAGAGATGCCCCACACTTCATCAAAATGTCCATTCAATAAGCTAATTGACTCGTTGCTTTCCGTAATCTTAATAATTATTAAGAAATTATTTTTTGATCGATATTAATTAAGAACTCACTTCTAAAATTCCATTATTTGTTGTACCGACTATTAAATGATCATCAACTTCAGAGACAACTCTGCAACATCCCTGATCACTTGTTAACTCAATACTTCGTCCTGATTTTTCTTTCGTACTCAAATCCCATTCTTGAATCATATGATCTTTTCCACCCCCAGATATAAGTGTACCATTTTTACTGATCAATAAGGAAAATATAGGACCATTGTGAGCTTGGATGATTGTCGAAATAATGGATCTTTTTTCTAAATCCATTATCATTTTATTTCAAAGAGAATCTTCAACTTACCCTTGCTCCAAAAGAAAATATTCCCCGTTGAATCGCCACTGATAAGATCTCCGCTGTTCGTGAATGTAACGCAAGTGACAAATTTTGGTTTCTCATATTTCTTAACAATTTAAAATATAATTAAAATTAAAATAATTTAATAAATTTTAAATTTAACATGAAAATTATGATTAAAACACACCTCAAAAATTGCCATTTTCTTAATCAAGTTACCCTTTTCAATAATCCAAAATGCTAAGTGATTTTTACCACATGTGACGACTAAATTGTTATCAGTCGGATTGAATTCTGCTTCAATCACTGGTTCCGTGGAACTCTAAACATATCATTTCAAAAATAAAAATAAAAGATAAATTTTTATAAACTTTTGAAGTGCAAACACTTTTATTCACTGTCCAATTCCAAACTGTTAGATTGTGATCATTTGCCTCGTCAACACTACACAGTAACTTCCCACCATCCTAAAGAGAAAGACAAAGCTGTCATAATAATATTTAATATCGGATCCCAGAAATAGATTCATACCTTATTTGCTTAATCAACTATTACTAATAATCAAGTTCAGTATAAATTATGAAAAATATGTTTCATAATTTTTATCAGTACAAATTAATGGTACAATATTCTTTTAAAAAATCGAATATATTTCTTTTATACATTTTCGCAAATTATCGAAAATTTACATTGGTAATATTTTAATTTTGAGATTTAAGATATTTCTACCTCATGTTTCCTTAATGCAGTCAGACACGTTCTTCAAATTTATTAGGGGAAAAATCAACCTAATTATTGAATAAAAAATCCTGGCAAGAACATTTGTCAATTACATTTAGATATATAAAATATATAGAATGTAAACTAATATATATTTGTGAAACCATTGTCAAACAAAATTAACAATTTTCTTAAATAGATTGATCGAAACTATTCAGATCGCTGTATTTTCTATTGAATATTCAATTATCAACTTGCTAATTTTGATCGGCATGACAATTATAGATTCTTTATAAATAAATAAATAAATTTTGTTTATCACTTATTTACTGTTTATTCTCAGGATTCATAGATTGTTAATTACCATGAATATTAAAATAAATGTTTGTCAATAACTCTTTAGCATGATATTTTTAATTATGATGTCTCAAAGAAAAATTTCCAAGTAATAAACAGCTTATAAAAAGTTTAAATGTAGCCATTAATATAGCCATTTAATTAATTTTTCTCAAAGAACTTTCAAATAAAGAAATTTTGTTGAAAACTTAAACAGGAAACTTTAAAATGAGATTCTAATTAGGTCCATTTTCTAATACCGATAATAAAATTAAATAACTTTGTATACATATACTTGTATTTGTATTTGTATTGTTTTTAAAGACAATAAAAATAAAAGATTCCATTAAAAATTTAAATAATTTATTGCAAGAGAAAATATAATATTTATGGGTAATAACAGTAAAGACAGACTTAAATTGAAAAGCCAAAAATATTAATATAAACAAAACTTTCATATATTAAAATATGGAGACATTCTCAAAGGAAAATTGAAACAAACATCGATTTAAACAAACCAATAAATTAAATTTTATTTCACTTCACAGATTTATATACTGATACGAATATAAAAATGATGTTAAAATAAACCAATATTCTCCATCCAAAAATATTTGTCTCATGGTTTAATTCGATAATTGTTAAACAAATCAAATATGCATATTAATAACAATGTCGTTTTATTATTGAATAAATTATCATTTTTAGGAAAACAGTTACAATACAATTGACACAATAAAAAACAGAACTTAATAAACTATTCATTTTATAGGACTAGATTAACAGAATATAAAAAAGAAACAATATATATATTGTAAAAATAATATTATTAAATGAATAGACACTAATTTCAGGATCACCAGAATCAGCCTAACTGATTAATAATGGATGTTAATTATTTTTGTGAAGAATATGTAAAAACCTGGGGTTCAGAATTAAGGTTTTTAAAGCGGATACACACAATATACGTAATCACCTTATTTTTTGAATATTATTATTTATATTTGGACTTATATTAAAAACATTTGATTAGAATTCTAAAAATCGAATTTTTTTTACAACTAATTATATCATATGGTCAATATAAAAAATATTAAGTTTATTTTTTTTTAACATAAAGTATATTTTCCAACTTTTTTACAGAACACATAATAATAGAGTGGAAAACTATGTATGAATGTATTTAATAATGCTTTAAGTTTATTTTATTTCATAGTAAATACTAAATTAAAAAAAATTTCCACTGAAAAATAAATAATATGTAATTGAATAATTATTGTATTTCGTATGGTCTATAATAAAAATTATTTTTAAAAGTTCCTTAAAATTTTCCAATATTCATATAATAATAAAAATTACTATTGGTGCATGTTAGCAGCTATTTCAATGAAGTCACTCATAGTTTCAAAAATTTTATTAATCCAATAAAAATAAAAATACTTAA
>JBBMKC010158765.1:0-15577 GCA_037834085.1 Bipalium vagum
AATTTTTAATTAACTTCATTAAATTAAGCACAATCGAAAGTAATGTTTATTTCAGTACAAAATATACTTAATATTAACAAAAATTAATATTTTGATTTAAATATTTTGATTTAATATAAAGCGAATGTTATCCCTGAAATTTTATACATTTTTAAACTTTACCATTCTTTAAATTAAAATATTTTTAATAACCTTTAAATTTATATTTCAATATATTACTTTGGAATTTATACGAAATTTTTATAATATTCTTTTTATTTTAAATTTTAAAATGAAGAAAAAAATGAAATGAAAATATAAAAATATAATTTTATTACAAATTTTCTACTTTAAAAATTAAATGTGAATTTTAAACGCTGTTTGAGATGAGTAAAAATTGAAAATAAAAATATTTTAAGCTCATTAATTTCATAATTCAGTTAGCTTTTATTGATTCAAAGTTTTTATTAAAATTTTTAATCTGTATAATCCAAATTTTAAATTAAGAATAATTATAATTTCAATAAAACAAAAAATTCACATTATTATTTAAATTGATTTTTATTCAGTTTTTTCCAAATAAAACAATGATAGTACTTAATTGAATAAGTTAATAATATTTAAAACAGAAAGTCAATTTGAAAAACAGATTACAGAAATAATATAATAATAAATAATATAATATTAAATTATATAATAATAAATATTCCAATAAATTATATAATAATACAATAATACAATAATAAATGATATAATAATAAATATTCTAATAAATAATGTAAAAAAATAATATAATAATAAATTAAATAATAATAAATAATATATATATATATATATTGGAAATTAACAAAATGAACAAAAGAAAAAAATGCCAATTTTTATCAGATAATGAAAATTTAGATTGAGATCTTCATAAAATAGTACTACCATTAATGAGCTGCCTTTGAAGTTTGAGTGGTGTTTGGATAATAATGGTACAATGGTGAACATTTTAAACCAACATCATTCGAGAATTATTCAATTTATGGAATTAGTTGTTTAATTTATTAAATTACGCTGGAAAGCCCAAAGAAAAGTGAACAAAATATAATTATCAATGACTGAGCAGTGCATTTGTTTCACTCCTAAGTGTGGGTACGCGACGAATCTCAACTCTACAAATAAACGTTATAAATAATAAATTGTGAACAATGTGTCGGTAATAGTATTAGGTGTACAAGTTGAAAATGACGATTTAATAAACGAATATTTCCACTGAATTAAATAAATTGTTTTAATATTCATATCTTTTTGTTTATATAATATTTTCACGCGCTTTCATTCAAAATATATCACAAAATTGAGTGTAATAAAATACTTAATAATAATAATAAATTAAATTAATAAATAAATAAATACTTAATAATAATAAATGTGTCTTAATTTCCACACGCTTTATTTTTCTGTATCTTCAAAAGAAAAAAGCAATTGAGAGTTTTTGAATTATAGTGGAAACTTATGGTGACAAACTCCTATCTCCTAAAATAGATAGAAATTATGTATTTATCAAAATTGGCACGGAAAATCGTACACAGAAGCATAAACTGAATCATGAGTAACGTTTCTGTCTGGTGTGAGGTTGTTAATTTAACAATTAAAAGCAGATAAAGCTTTAAGTAAATAGAGATTTCTGTCATTATAAGTGAGGATGTATTTTGTAAATAATTTGATGGAAAATATATTTTCCATTGTATTTGCTCAAAGATACCCTCGTTGTTGTTCATCTCAAAAATGTGTCTGTAAGAAAGCTACAGTGATAGAATAGTAAAGAAAATCCTAATCTTAATTTTTTTATTTATATTTTCAAGTAAAGAATAATTTTGAAATACCATAAGTCACGATATCACCATAAAATATGTGACCAATGTCTAAGGCTTTAGTCCTAGTTAAGACTATACATAAATAAATCTTAACATAACTCGTAGAGCACTCAACAAATAACGTTTTGCGGAAAGGGTAAAGTTAGCGCAGAAGAAATCAGAATACTTGTGAGTCATTTCGATAAAAATGATGAATGAAAGATATCTGAATCATTATTAATAAAAGAACGACAAACAGAGATTAATACTCAAATAGCAAAAATCAATAGATTGCCAATGTGTTCTCTGATTAATTAAAAATACTATTTAAAAATTTAAAACCGAATAATCATAATGATTTTAACCAATCAGAATTTGAATTAACAGTTTGTGATTATCTAATAGATTAAAATTCTTATTAAAACATATTAATGACTGACGAAGAACTGAGATAAAGTTCGAAACATGTTTCATAATAATAAATTTTGTAAAATATTTTGTTTTAAGCTGATGAGAAGCGTTTAATGGAAAAATAAGTTGATTATTTTCACAAGATTAAAATTAATAAATATTTAAATCAATTTGTTATATATTTGGACATTTTCACATATTTACCAATAATTATACATCAATATATGAACTCTTTAACCTTTAGATAAACCAGGTGAACCATGGATAGTAAATGAACATTCTATTACGATTTTAAAAGGAGATCCATTTCAGTTAAAATGTTCATTTAATGATAAAAGTAAGTCTACATTTTCTTTTTATTGATAAAAATAAAAGAACCTTATCGTTGGTATTTTATGCCTTTGCAAAAGATGGGAAATGTTTCAATAAATGTCATAAAGTAAACTTATTCTAGTTTTATCAATAAAAAATGCTAAAAAGTCCGCCGTCAATATCATTAGGCCTCGTCTCTGGTTGTTTTTATGAGTATTAAAACATAATTAAAACCATGGAAATGTCTTTGAAGGACATTAGTTTGTTGTGTAAAGAGAATATTTAGACATTTTCTTATAATTTCATTGATTATATTTTCATTTCTCCACGATTTCATTATGAAATTGTGATCTTTTTTCCGATCCACTGAAATATTTATTTTAACCAATCAATAAAATCCAAAATAAAAATTAAATCGGTTAATAATATTAATAAACAACGAAACTTATTCCATTTTAAAGATGATTATTTTATTGATTAATTAATTATTAATTAAACCAGTAAATATTAAGTGGTTATCTGGAAGGATAAATTACCAAACCAGATTTCATCTTGGGTAATGCAATTTCATCACATTTTTTTATTTCTTTTTTCTTCACAAAGTGAAATTCATCAGAACGATTCCAAGCCAAGGGAAATTGTTGAATAATTAATCAGACTTGGGAAAGTCGTTTCACATCTCAAAAGTTTCAACAGGCCATGGATCATTATCACTATTATTATTATTGAAAACACTGCTTAATTTCCATTATGAAATAGGAGACATCGATATGAATGAATTTAAGAATAATCTGAAGCCATCATTCATTGAATCAGAAGCCAGGATGGCCAGTGAATGAATGAAGATACCGTTTCAGACGAACGGATGAAGTAAAAAGAGCTCTGAACAAAAAACAATTAACAAACTATTTCTCGTTGTAAAATTTACAAAAGGCAATTGTTGAAAATATAAAGCTGAAATAAAATATGTAGAAAGTGAACAGTGAATATTTTTATGACCATCAAACTCGCAGATGTCTTCTGTCAGTTGTATGAACAGTACAATTTGTACTAAAAGTAGTTTCAAACATCATTTTATATTACTTTATTTAAATTCAAACAAATAATAATAAAAATTTTATTATATGTATTTATATAATATTTATTACAATGTTAACTTTATTTATTTATATTTTAATTTCTGAAAAATTTTTATTTTAATTTTTAATATTGTAGAATTTTTGTTATAAATTTTAATATTTATTTCTTATATTTTTTATTAAAAATTATTTCCATTATTAATTTTATTATTTTTATATATGTATTATTGTCCATTTTTTAATATTTAATATTATTATTTATAGTTTTTACTATATAAATTTGTTTATATTTTTGTTATATTTTATTGAAAAAAAATTTAAAATTGTGAATCATTTAAAAAAATATTTTTATAAAATTTTAAATATATAAAATTAGAATTAAAATCATTGATTTTCAGGGATTTTAAAACAAATCGATTAAAAAAAAATTATTTAGAATTTTATTAAACGTCTTTATTTGGAATATTACTTGAATTTTATAAAATCACTTTAAAAATTCACATTTGGATATTATTAATTATTATATTAATAATAATTATAATTAATTAATATTTGATTGATTAATTAAAATTTTTTAATTATTTAACTTTCTTTAATTTAAATTTATTTTATGGACAAGTTAAACATTTATTTTTGTAATTTAGAATTTAATTATTACACCCTTTTTATTAATAATAATGATAATTAATTAATATTCGATTGATTAATTAATAATTGATAATTAATTAAAATTATTTAATTGAGACTTTTTATAAATTAAATTTATTTTAAGGACAATTAAAACAATAATTTTATTAATTTTGAAATTAATTATTACACCCTCATTTTATCATCACCATCCATATACTTTTTATAAAAATTTGTTTTAATAATTCAATCACATAATTTCCACATTGTAAATCGAAATAGAATTCTTTTTTTATAAATTGTCAATATAACTTGATAATATTATTGAGTTCATTTAAAGCAAAGAAAATCCACAATTATTTTAATCACTTAATTATATTTTTAAGTCGGATCACTAAACTCATTATAAATAGCATAGGAATTACATTATATATTGATCTTCTGCAAATTCTATCATTATATGACATTGCTGCCCTCTCCCGCTATATTCTTAATAAAAGACTAAGAGATCTCTTCAACAGAAGAGCTTTTAAAAACAAAAAGACATTTCATCTACTGATTCAATTTCAATTCCGTTTAAGAAAGACAAATATAAGCCGATTTCGTTCGTAAAACAAATGCAATCCATTACAGTACAAATTTGTCTTACTTATTTCATCGTTATGTATATGTTGAAAATTGATAGAATGAGCCCATCAAAGATCAGAAATCTGTGACAAATTCTCCTTCTAATTCACAATTTCCTACAGTCGTAGAATCAGTTTACAAATTCTCCTTATCAAATAAATTATCAATTTAAAAATATTTCCATGTCCTAAAGTGATCGACTGTGTTTATTTATTTCCTTTAATTCTTTCATGTTGAATTTTTTGAAATGTTTTACTCATTTAATTTATGTGGGTTATTTTGGACATTAATTCAATTTTTTATATATCTCATTTTGGGAAACATTTCTGAACAATTTTCGTACAAGAATATCAAATGATATTAAAGGACAGATCTAAAATTATAAAAATTAATATTATATAATGTTTTGTTTTACTGTTTCAAATTTTATAAATTTGGCATCATTTTAAAAATGTTTACAAAACCTCATGTGTGGAAAATTTAGACGAATAAAATTGAAATTTGGGAATACTGAACAGAAAAGAACGAGAAATGTGAATAGGTCTGTCAATATCATTGGCTCTGTCAGACCCACAGATTACCGTACAGAAACTTTCAAATTAATTTAAAGTTTCAATTTCAATAATTTTCCAGCATTTGCGAAAATATAGCTCAGTGAAAACTTAAGAAATATCTCATTTATTTAGTGATCTTTAAAAGCAAGCACGATATGATATCTGTTTGAAGTTAATTTAAAGCACTACAGTTTACTCATTATTCTACCGTATAATTTCCTGTGAGGAAAAATGGATTCTTTATGACAACAACTATAACAACAAAGTTATCGTTTCTTACAAACAATTATTAAATTGGAATTATAAATGTACTGAAAACCTCTTAATGAATAAGTAACTTTAGGTTTAAAGTATTGAATTTTCACTTTCGTTAATTAATTTCCGAATTGTGTTATACCGATAATATTTCAAATATTATAAGAATTGGTACTGTACAAGACCAATAAACGGAAAATAAAGTGACACTAGGTGAAAATCCGACTCCAACAGCACGAGATGAATTACATCAAGAGAAAGTCTCTCTATTTTTTGTGGGATTATATTTGAATAATCCATTTTGAACTATTAGAATGTGGTCAGAGAAATAATGCTGCAATTTATTGTGATCAATTGAAACGGTTACATCAACAGCGATGTTTAAACGACCAGCATTGATAAACCGGAAAGGGATAATTTTCTTGCGGAATTATGCAATACTTCATTCCGAAAGAATGACCCAAGAGAAAGTTAGAAACCTGTGATGGAATGTTTTATCATTCTTCCTATTCAATTGGCATAGCTTCGTCAGATTAATATTTATTCTCTATCTGGAAAATGATTTGAGAAAAAAGTCATTCCAAGATATTGATGATGTCAATTATTGAATAACTGCTTTCTTCGAATACAATGGTAGTAAATTTTTATAAATGAAATCGATAAGCTTGAAGAACGTTGAAAAACCTTTATCTGCTAAGCTAGTATTAAAATCATTGGCTTTTTGTAAAAAACAACATCGTGTCGATGTTGCTAAAGAGATGCTGGAGCAAATAGAAAATGATCCAACATTCATCAAGCGTATTATTACTGTTGATGAGACATCTGTTTACCAGTTTGATATGCTGACAAAGCAACAGTCCAGTAAAAGACGAACTCCGAATGAACCAGGACCTAAAAGAATTCGACAAATGCAATCAAAAATCAAGACTCTGTTAAACGTTTTTATGGATTATCGTGGTGTAGTTCATCTTAAATTTCTCGCAGAAGATTGTACCGTAATTTCAGACTATTATTTACAAGTTATGCGTCATAGTATAATAAAAAAAATTACTGCAAGAAGAACAATAAGATTTTATATGTCCTATAAATTGCTATACATCTCCTTCTGAAGTCTAAATAGGTTCTCAAAAATAATTCCTGTTTAATAAAACTTTCTATCAAGGTTTCCATTATATTTTCCTCTTTTTTATTAAGAAAAGAAGGGGACGAGAGGGAAATTCTCCTAAGTTTTTTTTAATATTATTAGAAAATTCACAAAAAAATTGCCTTACGTGATAAATCTTCAAACTTTTATAATCAAACCCGAGAAGCACATTTTCATAATTAAAACTTTATAATATCAAAATAATATATATATTATTAGAGATTAAATTTATTAATTTAATTATTTAATAATTAATTGAGTTAAATAAAACAAAATTGAGATTAATTATAAATAAATAAATGAAGAAATAATGAGGAAGTTATCGTAAATTAAAGGTAAACGTTCTATTGATTAATATTAAATTTTATGATGATATTTCTAAAGAACTCAGTTTTTCAATTAACTAATTTAATTAAATGGGTTCATATGAAGAACGACGTCGTTTAAAGTTTCACGTTTTCTTTGAGAAAAAAAAACTTTTTAATTGTATCAACCCTGTCTCGCGAATTAGAGACCATGAGATACTTAATTATCTTTCTATTTTGTTTTTGTCGGTCATAATACTGACAAACAATAAGATCTCCTGATTGTAATCAATGATAATGATATTATAATGAAAACAATGAATCTCATTAACATTTTTCGTTTATGATAAATTGGCAGTTCTTCTTCTTACATCTGTCTTGCGTGCTTTCCTCTTTAGCGGTCGGTTATAAACAATGTGTGACAATGGAAGAGAGGTTGATTTTGAGAACAATTTGCGAAATTTGTTCTTTGGTTTTGTTCGTCCTCATTTCTCCGTTTATTATCTTACTTGGATGTCAGCTATTATTCCAAGCATGACGATAATAATTATTATTCATATGTATCAAATATTCCTGTACATTATGCATCTAGGACAAAATAATAGACAACTTAATTAACACGTTCTTCACAATAATATTAGAAACCGAAAAAATAAAGATTTCATTTCATTCTGATTGGATTATATTTTTATTTCTTCTTATTTCTTCTTATTTCTTCTTATTTCTTCTTGGATAATTGACTCGTCAGTGACCGGTATTAAAGTTATCGAAGTTTTTTTTATTGAAAAGAAATCCAATAATTGTCCAAATCATCCATATCATCATCATCGTCCATGTAGAAATAATTAACTGTTGAAGATTAGATAATAAAATAAAATGATAATTCATTTCCGATATATTACGTGTCTTGGTTCTTTGTTTTAATCTTGAGTTTGTTTATTCTCATTTTCATTGTCCTGATAAATTATGCATTTATTATCTATTCAGGTCTTGTGCCTTGAAATTTCTTCTATCTTCATCTGCAATATCGTTATTGTGATATGAATTAATTAAAATATATTCCTTTACATGTTCGTTTTCTTTGAATTAATTAATAAATAAAACTGTTGATATGAAATATTGTTCTGTTATTTCCCCTTTCTGGTGATGTACGTTATCCGTGTACACAGAAAAGTTCTTAATTATCTTATTGTATTGATTAGGCTCATTTTATAGTTAAAATGAAAAATTATTTTTTAAATTAATAATATTATTTTAAATTTTTCAATGATATTGAAAATTTTATTGTAATAATCAATATTTCACTACAATAATAACATACTTTTTGGCAATATTATGAATTAAATTATTTTTATTAATTAATTGAGTTGGATCTTGAGTTTCCAACGAAATTCCTTATTTTCATTTAAAGTCTTTTTTTCATTACTTGATCTTCCTTGTTCTCCATTGAATATTTTCCCTCTTTTTTCCGACTTCAGAAATTTTTTTTGACTGATCACTAAACATTTAGCTTCACATGTGACTTGACAGGGATTATAGGCTGTTTTCTATTTAAAGGTCTTTTTTAATTGAATTAATTGCGCTATATAATCAATTTCTAATCCCCAGTTATCACGAAATCCACGAAATCTTCATTTTATTTTCCTTGAAATGAGTTTTTATAAATTGAAAAATATTAAATATTAGTAAAGCCTCTTCGTTTAGGCTTTGCTTTATATACTTTTTTTCCTTGAGATATTCGATCGGCATCCATTTGAATAATAACTTTTGGTTTCTTTTTATGCCCATGTCTTTAAATGTCCAAAAGGAATAGATCAGGTGGCGTTAGAAAAGATGTATTTTTGTTAATTTCATTAAATAGACTTCACAAATTACAATTCTTTCAGAATGTTCTTCGTCAGGTAACTTATAATAATTTTTTACCTTGCATGGATTAAGTTGAAAATTTTTATTACTAGATTATGTACAGCAATAAAAGCTGCTCCAACTTCATTAGCAACAGTTCTTAGGGATATCTCAAGAGCTTTTCAAAAGCCTGACTTATTTTTCATATTTTTCATCTTCAATTGATGGTCTTTCATATTTCTAGAGATCACAAATACTCAGTTTTTTTCAATTTTGCAAATATTTTCCTCATTGTCCTCGCTGTAAGAATTTTTTCAAAATTCCGTCTGACTATTTTGAATGATACATATTAAATATCAATAAAACAATTTTCAATTATCAACATTATTAAAATTTGAATTTTCTGCAATTAAAATCGATAACATCGATTTATTAAAACAAATAAAAAATTCAATGACATTTCGGAAATTTCAATTTTAGATAAACGTAATTGACCCTACTTAATATCAATATATATTTTGCTGAACTCCAAAATCGGATACTTACTTTATACACACCCTGTACATATTAAGTGTCATTAGAAAATCTCAGAATATTGATACGACTCCGATATTGATAAATAACATCTCAATAATAAAATATTAAAATGTTTATGACAGAAAAAACAAGCTATAATTTTCAGATGTTACTACGACTGATATTAAGAAATCAACGATTTTTTCTCTTCATAATTACTGTTATATATCATTGCTATTTTGCCAACCTGAAATAATAGCATAATAAAAAGAATATTTTTTCTTTCGTATTACTATGATTTTTTCAAAAACCAATGAATAAAAATAATTATCTAATCATGTAGGCAGACAAAATAAGATCTTGGAGAAAATTATGTGGAGAAATGTAAAAAATATTTTATTTTGTAAAGTTAGGTTGATTTTTTAAAAAAACAGAATTTGTGTGCAGACAAATAATTATTAAAAATGCATTCTTAATTAACACAATTACGCATGTCTAAACGTTTACAGATTAAAAATTAAATTAAATTAATAACAAGAGATATTTTAATATTTGCAATTTTCTTCATAATAATAATAATAATACATTCATAAAAATTCTTTTCATTATTAATAGTTTCATGATTGTACAAATGAAGCTGGTGTATTTTATTTTGATCTTTAAAGAAATTCAAAATTAATAACAAAAACGGTCTCTGTTTGAATGAAGTTGTCACTCAACACATCTTGTAATTCTCTATCTTCAAACTTTTTGACTGACTTTGTCTTTTCTTTTCATTCAAATCGAACCAGAATTTAAACTTTGACAATTCGGAGCCACGTCAACATACCTTTCTTTGATGCACTTCTACAACTGATATCTGTATATTGAATAAAAAAATTATTACATGTCTGAAATTTAATTTTGTTCTGTTCATTTATTGCGCCTATTAAGTGTTTATTTAAACAAATAGCATTTCTAAATCTAAACTTACATTAGATATTCAAATATTTTTAAAAAATGTTTATTTTAACTTTATTGAAAATATAACTAATGTTATTGCTTATTTCAATTTTAAACAAGAATGAATGCAGTATAACAATAATAATAATAATAATAATAATAATAATAATAATAATAATAATAATAATAATAATAATAATAATAATAATAATAAGTAAAATCAAATTAAATTAATGTTGCCTTTCTCAAATTATAATTTATTTATATTTTTATCAAATTAATTGCTTGAATAACCACAGAATGTTGAAATATTTCTTTAATCCACATTTGCTGGATATTTTTCCATTCGAGCTTATTTTCATCCTTTTTCTCTATTAATATACTACCAATTTTGTCCTGTTTGTTTGATGTGTTATTTTATTACACTGTTTACAAAGTTAACAATATGAAACAGGCTTCAATGTAACTCCCGTACAATTAGTTTGTGTAGTAAATCAATCGGATCAACAACGATCTTCATTATCATTACAATACAATGTGTTCACATATCGGCACAATTTTTAATAATGTTTATCAAAAAAAACCTTAAAAAAACAACAAATCGACTAAAATGAACTAATCAAAATCATATGATTTTATTTAAATAGCTCACAATTGATGTTGAACTTTAATTAAACAATAAAGATGAAAACAGTAGTTACTGTAAAATTAATTAACCAATGAGATATCAGGAAAAGGTTAAATAACATTCAAGGATTTCAAAAAGACAATAACATTAAAATCCTCTTACCACTACGGAAAATCGACCGATTCCTACGTTATCAGCTAGACACCGCAGTTAGAGACAACCAAGCACCACAGAATCATTTATCCAGAATAAAATAAAACATCATAGGGTTTCTGAAAAGATAAATTTTTCTCTTAATAAATATCAATAATAATTCACCACTAAATCTTCCTCAACAATAATTTATCAATATATCAATATATATCTTCAACGTTACAATAGCTCACCGAAGGAATAATGAACGTCTGTTGTTGATTCATAAAAATATTAATCAGAACTTATGATATTATTATATTAATTATTCATTGTTACTTTAGTTTACAATTCCAACTTTATTATTATTATTATTATTATTATTATTATTATTATTATTATCATTATTATTATCATTATCATCATTATTACTGACCCTGTTGCGGACATTCTTCGCCTTATCACTATCTGGGTGGTGCATTTGGGGAACCAAGCATAATGTTCAATAGAAATTCAATTCATCAGCTTTAATCTTTGAGAAATAATCATTTTTCATCTCTAGTATATGACTCCCATTACCTTCCCTACTAATGGACGTCGTATCCTTTGGATCTAATGAAATATCATAAGAGTCATAACGTATACCATCACCTCTTAAACTATTCCTTCATAATTATTTAAATAAGAAAACAAATTTTATCCTACGACCATCTTAACCAGCTGCAATGTTTCACAGATCACCATCGGTCATATGAACCAACTTTCTCTTTTCATAACTGAAAAACCCACAAAATAATAACCAACTTAAATTAGTTATACTACTCACAAATTTATGAAACGAAGTTTGAGATACACTTCAGTTGGTTGCATCGACCCCATTAGTAAAAGAATATATACATGACAAGTGGATAATAGACGATACAAATAAAATAATAATCGCTTTAATTAGTAAATTTATAAAATAATTTTTAATTTAACCAATACTGTTGAAAATATTTAAAAAAATAAGAGTTTTTCTATCAGAACCCATTTGAAACTTAATCAATTATTTATTATTTATCATTAGATTTTAATAAAAAGATATATGAAAACTTCTCAAATTTAAAACTGCTGAGTGAAAATCGTCAATTATTCCTCATATGAATTTGCCACTGAAGAATATAAATAAAATAAATAATTATTATTTATGCTGAATTAAAATTTAAAATAATCAATACAGCACAATCCATTGATTGTATTAACAACCATCTCGTGAAATTGTATTATGCAATTATGGAAAATATTTACTTTTTTTTTGTTTTAATTTATCCGGATAAACTTGATGCAAAAGTGAAAATTGTTTCATTAAATGTTGATTTTGCATGTAACATTCATTTGGAGAACAACTTTTCATCTTTCTATTGGGAAAAAAAAAAGAGATTTACATTGAAATTAAAGTAGATTTTTCCCCCTAAATATATTCTTCTCAAATAATAATTTGTAAAATTTTTCCGATATCTCCTTCTTCGGGAAAAAATTATTTATCGATATTTTGATTTAATTTTTATTGAAAAGTGAAATTCATGTTTTGTGAGAAAAGGAATAAGCATTTCTTTCAATTCATTCCATTTCTTCTTATTCATACATGGATTATTATACGATACATTTTCACTTTGTGTTTCTCCTTTGTTTTTGTTTATACAAGGTACTTCTATTGTGAGATTTCACCTCATCTTTTACAGAATTTTCTTGATGGAGAAATATATGAAAAATATTTTCATTTTATTTTTATTTTTTCGCTTGATTTTTTTCTTATTCTCCTTCACGCTTATTTGTAATAGTTAGATTTTGAATATTGACAATAAAACAATTATCAATATATTCCCGTGTTGGTTATTAGGTTTAGGGTAAGGAGTTCTTCTTTTATTTTAAAATTCTTTTTCTGCAGTAATTAAAATAATAATTGCTTGAAGACTTGATGATATACTTGTTTTAATGTAGTGAAAATATAATGAAAAATATTTCTAGATCCCGGGGAACCCTTGCCTAACTTGGAATGGATCGATACGGAAAGCAGAATTGTTATTTCAGAAACATATTTATATGAGGTGAAAAAATCCAATTCCAACCACAATGGAAGATATCAATGCATAGCGAAAAATGAAATGGGATCAACAGTTTCTTTAGAGACTGCATCAGTCACGGTTCATGGTGGGTTATTTTGGCTTTATATGTAATTTATTTTGTAATTCAACATAATATTTCATTTGTTAATATAAGATTTAAAACTGAGCTTTTACAATATGAATAACTTTTTGTATACGTCAACAGCAAAAGTGGTTGGCAATTGTTTAATCTTAACCAAGCACCGTTTTCCTCTGCAAAATCTGAGCATGGTCTATAAAATGTTATTATTTTGTGGGATGTTCGTGACAGCACTCTAAAGTCGAACTCTATTCTCAGCAATTAGAAACTGAGTCAAAATAACAGGCCTAGTTAAGAAAAAGAAATTTTAATCGAAATTTTAGCGACAATGTGAAATTACATACTACTAAACTGATTTAGGAGAAGATGCAGATGTTTGGAGTGTAGATCTCTCCCCTTCCATCATATTCTCCTGAAATCACCGCATCGGATTATTACTTATTTCCATCTCTTCAAAATTATTTAAATGGACAGAAGTTTCAAAAGTAAAAAGCTCAGACTTTTTTGACTCAAAATATTGAAGCACTCTCCCAGAGATGGTCACCAGTTATCCAATCCGATGGAGAATATATCATTGAATGACATTCAAAAACTCTTTATATAGTGATTTAAATAGATTACCGAAAAATAAAATTACTTATTCCTTTATCCAATAAAAAACGATAAATTATGTTATGATTATTGAATATATTTGCTTTACATCTGGATTAACAGTTCTTATATTTCTTCCGCCGCTGCATTTTTGGTCTAATAAAATTTTAGCAGATCTTTTCTTTGATTTGATTTAATTTTCTTTTTTATTTATTTCTTTTTACTTGTTTCCTTAAGAACAATTAGACCCGATAATTATCTCCTGGTCAAAATAATAGCTTTGAATTTAATAAATGTTACAATTACTGCCCATTAAGGTAATAATAGTTACAGAAAATATTTATTTATTTTTGACTGAAGATTTCGAATACAAGATGAGATTGAAAAGTTATTGGTTATTTATATTTCCATGACTTCTTTGATTTCATAATTACTTTATATTTTGTTCCAATGAGAGATACAAATGTGAACAATTTATGCTACTTTTTAAATTTTATAATATTATAATTTTCATTTGTTGATATTTGTTGATATTTGTTAGGCGACAGTAAAAATGAAAATCAATTTTAAAAACATTATTTATTAGACAAAATAATGTAATTGTAATATTATTTAAATTAATCTGGTTTGTTTCTGCTTTCAGTAAATTTATTTTTAATTTTTAAATAAAAAATTTATTGTTACACACAAATTATAAAATATTATTTTATTATATTATGCTTAATGTGTGTAAATTATATTAATACTTTAATTGATTAAAAAACCTTAGGCTGACATAAATATAAATGATACTAAGATAAATTTTTTTATTACAGCAAAAGAGATATTAAGGCGAAGGAATAAGTAACTGCATATTTTATTAGGCTGTAAAGTTCAAAATCCAACTTATTATAAACTGATTTTTGAGACCATATTTCTCAACAATAAATAAAAAAAATTATAATTACTATTTATTTAATGTTAGTAACATGTTGTTTTACTGATTAGTTTGATTTAATAATTTTGCAACATTTTAAATAATTTGATAAACTTAATTTTAGATGAATACTGAAGAAATTCATATCAGGCATTGTTTGATATAAAAATTGAGAAAGGGACCAACCAGCCTAAATGCATTTAAAAACATATCAACAACCTATCCTGAATGTAATCTGTCACTAGATAAATGTCAAAGATGATTTTGAAGATTTAAAGGCGGTAATTTTGATATTTCCGAAAAAAGAGGAGGAAGTTCATCAAATTTGGATAACAATATTCGTCTATCTCTTATCGAGGGAGATCCTATGTGTACAACGCATCATTTGGGAGATTACCTTCAGGTCTCCCGCACTACCATTGCCACTCATCTTCTACGGAATAGGAAAGGTTTATGGATTCCTCATTGTTTAAGTGAAAACAACAAAAAGAGCAGATTGTTAACTTGTTCTTCTCTTCTCCAAAGATTCAATAGCGATAGTTTTTTAAAAAGAATTGTAACAGGAGATGAGACGTAGGTGTGCTACGTTAACATGAAAAGAAAAAAGCAGTGGCCTACGCCTGGCCAGAAGCCAATACCCACTGCCAAACCAGACCTTCATCCTCGCCGAATTATGATGTCTGTTTGGTGGG
>JBBMKC010158874.1:0-15577 GCA_037834085.1 Bipalium vagum
ATGGTAGCAAGAATGTCTCCTTACTTTTACTCTTTTCAGAAAATACGCGGTTTTTTTTGAATACCCCTATATTAATATAATATAATATAATAATAAAAAATAATAAAATAATAAAATAATAAAATATAAAATAATAATATAAATAAAAAAATTTAAATAAAAAATAATACAATAACAAAATAATATATTATAATAAAATTATAAACTTTAAAAAATTATTCACTACAATATTTTTAAAAATATTATTTTTTATTATTTTTTACTAATTGGTATGAAGTAAATAATATATACAACAATTTGCAGAATAATAAAGGATAAAATAAATTAAATGAATAAATATTCTCATCAAAATAGCTTTAAAAATGAATGAAACAGAAAACTGCATTAAAAATAAAAAAAAATAAGAATAAAAATAATTACTACACTGATTGGATTTTTTGAATTATAAAATTAATGATAATATAATAATAAAATGGAAAATGCAAATTAAGAATAATGAGATTTATAGCAATATTAAAATTATTACTAAAGAATTCAATTAAATAAAAAAAGATAAATAATTTTATATTTTTAATTGCAGTGTTTAATCTGTGCTTTTATTTTTGTTTAGGTTTGCAGAATTACCTCAATCTCTCCTTTTTCAATTGAATATAAAATAAATAAAAATAAAAATCATATTTTTCATATTACATTTAAATGTTTTTTTTTAAGTTTTTACTTTAATTTTCTTTGTTTTAATTTTAAAACGTCTCAAAATATCATGTATTGTAACACGCGGTTTTACTAAATAAATTAAGAAGGAGAAATTCCTTCACTATGAAATTAAACAAATTATTAGATGGATCTTTATGTATATTTTAACAACTTTGAAGTGTAATAAATCTTTGAATATTTAGTTTTGTTTGACTGAACTATTTGACGCACGTAAATTGACATGTATTATATAAAAATTGTAATATAATTAATTTTATTTTTAGATTATGCATTGATTGTAGGGCAGGCGATAGACTTATCGTTGAAGAGAGAGTCAAAATAATTGAAATGAACTATAAATTTAGCTTACTCATAACAATTCAAAGAATATGGAAACCAGAAAAAAATACAGATCCACAATGTAGACGAACGCAATATTTTAAAAATTCATCAACATCGGAAGTGTCTTGGATGCAGGAAAAAGTGGATTCTAGCCAAGCAGGAGTGAAAATATTATGGATGAAAAAATTAATCACTGCTGCAAGAAAAACCAAACACCGCTTAGATGGCTGTCAATGAATGTCATACCTCACTTGAGTTAGTTCGTAAAATAGTGAAGACAGTAGATTTTAAACCGTACATCTCCAGAATAGTTCAGTCTTTGACAGAAGATGATTTTGATAAACAAGGAGAGTCTTGTGAGGAATTCCTTTTTCGACAGAGAAGCAAATCTGTGGAATCCTTATTCTGAGGAACGATGAAATTAAATTTTATGTCGACAGCTGTGTGATAACGGAGCTTTATTGGTGGTCACACAATCATCATCTAAGACTGGAACGGTTGATCAATTCTTCTGGTGTCATGTTTGGGACCCTTGTTTATGATGGTGGCTTGATTTGAATTTATTTCTTCAAAAATGTGGCAGGCACAAATTACCTACACATATTTAAAGCTTACTTTTGTACTGTTTTATATGAATTATCACTAGCTTCCTCAATGCTTTCCATGCAAGATGGCACTCTTGTATACAGGTCTTTAGCAATTCCAGAATGACTACGACAAGATTTTCAAAAAAAGTAGATATGAGAAGAAGATGGATTGATTGATTTTTTTTTGATTGGCCTGTAAGTCACCGGAGCTGACCACCATGAATTTTTTTGTGTGGACCATATCAATCACATAGTTTGCAGGTCTCGTTTATAACCAATTCTTCACTTAATCTTTTTAGCTGATGTTAATATTCTTTCCCTTAATTATTGGACAATCTCTATAACTGTTTTTCTATGCTACGTATTCATGTATATATATACCGGGTGTTCAAGTTAAAAGTTCATAGATAAAAGATTGTTCAAACTTCCTACAGGTAATGAATTTATGAAAATTTTACATTTTCATTAAGATAAAAGATGCGGATTTATTTTTTTAACTAAATTGAATTACAAGATTTGTTATATTTTATCAAAATAGTACATGTAAAATATATATACAGGATTTTTCAAAAATGTATACACATTTAATTGAAAGTGTGAACTAACATTGGTATGTAGCATTTCATGTAGCAGCGCCCTAAAGTTTGGTGAACAGAATCTTTTGAGATTCCTAGCTCAAAACTCTTGCTTGTATCACAGATGTTTGTGGACGTCGATTAAACAATTCCAGTATTCTTTCTTCCTTGGTAGTACTTCTGGATATTCTCCGTCTTCCAGAACGGTTTGTGTAGACATTATTAATAGTTCCATATTTTTCGAATTTATCCTTTATTTGACTGATTATCAGTCTTGTTGAAGAATCTATCTGAAATTCTTTCTTGAAAAGAGTCTGTACCTCTTTTATGTTTTCAAACTTGAAGTAATTTTTGAAAATAAATTTTCGCTGCTTAAGTTCAACCTATCTTTTATGATTCAACCTTTCATGAATCATTTTAGATGTTTAAAATTTCTTACCAGTTATTGGAGTATTTAAACAAACTATATAACAAGTAATAAGGATTTATAATTACTTAACCATTCATATTTAAAGTTTCTATTCATTTTTGAGACACTCTGTATGTACAAAGGGAGCAGAAAAGCAATTAATAATATTATTTTAAATTATATTCTAAAAATAAAATTAAAAAATGATCCCCTAAAAATTAAGAATGACCTTTAATAAGTATAGTTCACAAAATATTATAAAAATTGTCAATAAAATTTTAAATCCTACTGATACATTTGTATAAATGTATCGATCTTCCCTTTGTGGCCGACAGTTGAAAAACTGAATTAACTTTTGCAGCCGATTCTTTAAAAAAATAAATTATTTCTAAATTAACATATTACATTGGGTGAACAGTTCTCTTTTCAATAACAAAATCTGTTCTCCAAACCTTTCTTTGAAGGCTGTCTTCGTTTTGTTTTCGCGCTTTCCGTGTCGGATTAATGGGAGACTTGAGCATTTTTTGATGAATTATCTGTTTTTGAGCTTTGACGGTTAGTCGGTTGTATTCTATGTCAACTGAGCCTTTGCTTCCTTCGTTCTCCTCCTCAATTTTCCCTTTGATAGTAATTAATTATTCATATTGAGTAAAATTTAATTTAAAATACACCAAATACAATTATAATTATCTTTATAAAATAATATATTATCATTGATAATAATCATAAAAATATATTATAATTATAAAAAATAATATCAAGTGAGAATAAAATTCGGTTTGACCCTGTTTTGTTTAAATATGCTATTTAAAATTTAAAGGTTACGAGTTATTAAAAAAATTGTTAATTTTTATTTTATAGTTCTCTTCAGAGATAAAATTATTGATTGTAAAAAAGATAACAATTTATTTGGCATTTTTACGTCATAAAGTTTATTCACAATCTAACCACATAAAAATTGTAACAGCCGATTCTTGTAGCCATAAGAGGACTTTCATTTTGTTTATAAATTATTTAGATAAAAATTAATAATCTATCATGAAATAAAAATCAATTTCATTTCACCTTTAAAATAATTATAATTAATACATTTAAACAAAATAGAACCAAATCGAAATTAACCTTCAAATAACAATGAAAATAAAATTATTAAAATAAATGAACTAAAATAAATGAATGAATGAAATAAATGAAATAAATATAAATGAAAAAACAGATAATACACACTAAAATAAAAACCTAATCAGAGTATAAAAATTATAATATGAAATAAGTGTTATAGTTATATTTGATATTTTGTAACACTTTTCGACTCGTTTCACAATGGCAATAGCCAGTCTTTATACCTTTGCAACTCTCATACCCATAATGCTCATTAACTTACATGGTGGACTGCTAATTGAATTTTCGGTCTCCTTCATCTCAAAGAATTAGCCGCTTTGTGGATCGGTATGCAATTTGTATCAAATATTGATTCTGTAACTAGTCGGTCTTCACAGCAAGTCATCCGTATAATTGTCTATAGACAACGAATGAAAAGTAAGGGGATTTAACATGTCTTAATCTCACAAAAGTTTTGAATATGTTTGTATAATTAGAGTTTTGTGTTACATGAAATGAATTAAGTGATCCAGACTATCACAATAGAGATATATTGGGTTGATTCATAAGTTCGTGCATTTTTAATGAAAATATTATACGTGTTTTAGAGATAAGAATCAGGCAATCAAACAAATTTTTTACAGAAAAATAAAGACCATTATGTTCAACTGTCTTAATCCAACGATGGGCAGGTTGCTCGATGTCACTCTGGTACCATGCTTTATCTTTGGAAAGGAAAAATTTACGCATCCATTTGCAACCTGTTCTATATTCTCAAACTGTCGCCAAATTCTAAGGAAATGAGCCATGATCGGTAAAGGTGATAATTGCTAGCTGCTAGATCTGGACTGAATATTTAGAAGAAATCACAAGAAGAGATATTGGTATTTGAGAGCACTTTTGTTGGAAGGAAAGATCTCCGTCGATAAATATTAAATTGCGATCGTTACATCCTTTTTCAGAAGATTTGAAGTAATGTATTGATCAAAACAATGATCCAGATCTTCCATTAGCTAATAAAAGGAACAATAGCTTTGTTTTATTACTTTTCAAGTTCCTCCTATTTATGTATATAAATTTTTCATCATCTGTAATGATGATAAGTGTAAGTGAGAAAATGAAGGCAATCTTTTATTGTAAAGGTAAATATAACGTAATTATCCGATTTTTGAGCACAGCAAAATGAAAATATTATAATTAAATATATTTAATTTACATTTTTCTAAGAAAAAGAATTTCCGAAATTTAATTTAAGCGTTTAATTGTTTAAATAAGTCAATTTTACGTAATTTAATTTCGATTAAATTTCAAATTTTATTAATGTTCTGTATTGAAGAAAGAGTGCAAATTGTTTTTGAAAAATAAGGTGAAATCAGGTACGGTGAAACGGCATTGAGAGTGCTGAAATGGAAAAAATACTTAGAGCGAGTTATTAAGTGAATATATGTTACTGTATTATATCTTAAAATCGGATACTTAATTTACACTGTGTATTTATATAATTTATTATTATTTTATATTGTTATTTATTTATAGTTTTATTATTAACTCAATCTACTTCGAGAAAGGCGTCATGTGAGGAAATGACTCTAAATGGGAAAATGCTGTAGGAAAGAGGACTCGTGAATATTATTTTATATCGAATGAAAAACCTCAGTTAAAACAAAAAGTCATTTTAATATATTCCTGCTTAACTTTTATAAAAAATTATTATTTCTTTTCCGTTTCTTAAAGAAAAGAAATATTTTCGTTAAATATGTTTATATAAACAAATCTAAATATACTCAAGTTCTTTAAACTAGAACACATATTACTAACTAATTATATTATTAAATAAATATATTAATAAATATATCACTAAATTTATCACTATATATATAATTAAAAATAATTCATTAATAATACAAATTCATATTTCATAATGAATAAATCTTTAGTAAATATGGATTAAAATATCGAAATTTATAAAGATAGTAAAATTGAATTAACTAAACAAACCAATGATAAAAATGTTCTCAATTTTATAAATGAAATATAAAATATATTATAAAAATAATAAATTTATTAATAACAATATGTAAATAATATTTGTAATAAAAATAAAAATTTAATATTTAACAATATTCCGTTAGGTTGTATGACAAAAAAACAATTTTTCCAGCATTTGAATCTAATTATATATTTTTATATTTGTTTCCTTTTATTTTTTTTCATAAATTAATTTTAAAAAATCAACATAAAAATGTTTTTTATCTCAAATGACAGAGAAAAAATGTTTATCTAACTCAAGCAGGGATACATTAAAAATATTTTGTTTTAACTGTCATTTGGTCTTTTGTTCAATGTAAAGGAATTATAACTGACGAGTGCCTTTTCCTTCAGCAGATTCTTAACCACTAAGTGATTCCCAGATAGACATTTTCTCATTAAAAATTCGTATATGCATAAATGTTTGTGAGATCTGTGTTTAAATGCATTAAACAGTTAAAAGCAAAATCACCCAACCGTGCACTGAGTGAATATGAATTTAGGAAAAGATGCATAACGCACTGCTTTATTTGTCAATATTTTCAAGCTTTTGTTCGAATTTGTCGATTTTGTTTTCGATTCTGTCTTGTCCCAGCAACCGTGACTATGGAGAATTATAAAAAATATAAATAAATAAAATTTGATCTTCCCTTTCAGAAAAATTAAAATTGATAATCTTCGAAAAGTCAAAGAAACATATTAAGAAGTCTCTGAAATCTGTGGAGACATGAGAAATCAATGTTCGTTCAATATCTTAGTTGCAACATGATCGGATCAGATTATTTTTTGATCGTGTAACATTTCACAATGAGAAAGAAATTGATATATTGTTATAATCAGATTTTAAAAAATTCGAAAATGTTTTAATATCGATTTTTAAAATAAATAAATAATTAATCTCATAATTGGAAATAATGATTAATGATTAAGCTTGGATTTTGATGACGTCATAATATTTTCGAAAATTCATATTTCTCTATTTTTATCTTAAAGTCATATTTTATTTTTAAGTCATAAATTTAACGTTTAAGACATGTTTTAATAAATAAATTTAGTTTTAATTTAGTTAAAATATAGAATATTTAAATATTCCAAAAATTAAACCATCGCTATCTCAACATTTGAGAAACACGTGGTAAATGGATTTGGAAATGACCTATTTCGTACCGATGGAGCAATTATATTTTGCCAAATATGCGACAAGAAGATTGCATCAGAAAAAAATTCCGAGTTGAGCAATATGTTTCATCTACGGACCATAAGACAGACTTGAAAGATTAGAAGCTAAGAAACATTCCTTAATAAACTTTTCAACGGTTCAAAATGACAATTCTGTAAATTTTCTTTTGACTTATGCCATGCATTTTTGTCTGCAAATATTTCGTTGAGTAAGCTGAATAATTTAAAATTTCGAACATTTTTAGAAAATTACATGGATTATTAATTAATCTTCTGAGTCTACTCTAAGAAAGTCGTATGTCAATATTAGTTATGATAAAACAATAAATGGAATACGTTAGATAAAGGATTAATATAAAAGTTAAGTATTACATAAAAGAAACGACTTCAACTACTCGATTATTTTCATTAAATTAATATTACGTACAATGTTGACTTAATGAATTCAAACAAAACTGACACTTTGGCAGTTACTGACAATTATGAGGGTAACCTCTTATTTTATATTATAACGAAAAAGACATAAAATACTATAATTAATACAGAACAACAAAAATTGACATAAAAATTAGCGGCATGTAAATTTTTAAATCATCTTTGACATTGCTGTACTTATAGGGGTTCAGTGTCATAGGCAACATTTCATATTTGGTAAATTCCAAGTGCTTCTTTGCCTTTCCGAAAATCAAAATATATTTTATTAATATTTTTCATTTTTATTAATTTTTATCATAAATAACCAGTCGGTCAATTGGAATTGAAAATTGGGACAGTGTGAGTAGACTGTATATCGAATACGAAGGTATAACCAATTTTTTTAATTTATTTGGTAGTCAAGGGTTTTTAGCGTTACTGGACGAGCACTATTCACTAAGCAATCGATCTTTCCATATCGAATAAAAAGTATTTATGGTCTGTCTATAAAGTAAAGAGACTGGATCAAAAAAGAATATTAACACACAATAATCATTTATAATATTCATTCATAAAAAACAGTAAAATATTTATTTTGTTTATTTGAATTAAATTCATAAAAATATTTGTTATTTTTTTGAAAAAATATTATTTTATTTTAGAATATTGCGTTCTGAAATAGAACAGCGAGTTATCTTGATATTCTTGGTGAAAATAAACAAAACAACAACTGAGAGTTTGCAGATGATCATGCAGGTTTATGAAGAGAAATGCATCTCCCGCGCTAGAGTGTTCGAGTCCCTGAATCACTGAAGGTCGTCAGAAGGTGGAAGATAGCAAACGCCCTGGAAACCGACAACGTCAAGAACCAGCGAAAAAACTGAAAAGATCGGCCAGATTGTTCGGGCAGACCGTTGACTGAGTGTCCGAATGATTTCTGAGATGACTAACATTGGTATATACACTGTGGAGGTATTTTTCCAGAGGAGGGATCTCAATCCAATTACGGTGTGACTCAGAGAATATTAACAAAATGTCAATTTTAAAATATTTATTTATATATAACGCACTATAAAATAATAAATATAAATAATACATATATTCAATGTTCCGAAATTCTCCATCAACCTGGCCAATAACAAAGGATAATATCTCATGATGAAAGTAAACAAGTGAGTCTAGAAGATAAATAAATATATTATTTATTAAAATATAATTAATTTATCATTTTAGTTATAAGTTTAAAATTATTATTATTTTATCATGTAGGTAAGCTGGTTTCCAGATCAATACTTGTGATCATTTTAAGTATAATATTAATGAGAGAGGTTCATGTAACTGAAATGTAAGTAGTTTCAGGAATCATTGGACTAAAATATCGAGATTTTTGTTTAAATGAAATGCTGATTTAAAGAAATAATTGTTTTTCTTCTAGACATTATTGGACCATTGGAGTCTCTAAACACGTTCCTCCTGAAGAGATTGTTGACCTGGGGCAGTCTTATTTGTCTCTCACTGCCGTTAGGGGCACTTATATTAATTTTTTCCTCTTCACATTTTACTTAATTTTTCTTTCTTTTTCTGGGTTGGCAATTCGGAGCACTTAAAGCTCTCAAGTGAAACTTGACTCAAAATAAATTAACAAAGATAAAAATATTGATACTTCCAGTCTAAAAGTATGAGGTCCAATTTAGTCTTTTATTCTTTTTGTTTTATTTAAAGTTAAGTGAGGACAGGATTTTTTTTATTTATATAATATCTTTTTGCGAGTTTTTTCGTGTTTCTTACAATAAAGATCTCAAAGCTCTCTTGATCGGGAAAACCCTCCGTAAAACCATGAAATTGAAGGCTGTACAGATATATTAGTTTGTAAACATGAATTAAATAACCATAAATTAAATTCTAATTAATTTAGAATTATTATTATATGTTTTCATTGGACTAAAAGATAATCTTTATATTTATATTTATTAATAATAATTACATAATAATATTATATATTTAATAATAATATTTAAAATTTTGTTTTAAACTTATAAAAATTATTTAGGTCGTCTTTAGTTTGGTAAATTTTTTAATTTTTTTTAATACAATGCCACCAATCGCTACTTTTTAAAGGCTATTTCCTTCGATAGTCTAAAATTTCCTAAACTATGTTACAATTAACTCGACGACGAGAATTGGTACATAAACTATTCTATTAATAATTAATTTTTATCTGGACGGCGTACTAAATCAGTACTTGTATTTTAGGTATATTATGGATAATTAATTATTATCTCGACGATGAGATAAATTTTTATTTTTACAAGTTTTAAAATTATCATTATCAATAATTAATTAATATTATTATTGATATTTAGTGGTCTTGCCTTTGTCGAACCCATTAATATAATAGATATGGGATCATCATTAAGATGAATACTAAAGTTATTATTTATGGATAATTTATAAAAGGAAATGGAAATCTTTTAATAAAATTGACTATTGGTATAATAAATGTACGTTGATAATGTATTCCTAGCATTCAGTAAGGAAAATACATTGATCCATTCCTGGAATATATACTAAGCAACGGGATATGAAATTGAAAATCCCAAATAATAATAAATTACCATTTTTATATGCATTATTAAAAAAAAACGAAAACAACAGATTAAATTATTAATTTAAGATAATTTTATTTAGTTGAAACAGTCAAAATTGGAATAAGGCAGCATTCCACAAAAAATGGAAAACAGAAAGTATTGATAATTGTTTGAATTATAAAGAGGGAACCAGATAAAATATGCAAATGAACATCGTATTTCTCTGATAATTTATTCGGATAGATATTGAAAAAATAAAGAAAATTTTGAGTTAATCGTTTAAATTAAAATGATAAAAAATGCGATTAATTCATATTTGAGAAAGCCAAAATAAATGGATAAATAATGCTTAATCAATTGAAATTTGATTTAATTGCTCAAGGTCATTTGGTTGTTTATTTAAATCAATTATAAAACTGAATATAATTTTTTATTAATTTGTAAGCACATTTGTTTTAACGCCACATGTTTGTGTGTGTAAATATTATATAGTTAAATATTTATAATTTTTTTTAAAAAATTTAATTTGCTACAAAAAAGATAAAATTAGTTTTTTTAAAAATAAATTCCATCTTATTTCTTATCAAATTGATTATTTAAAACAAATTCCTTTCGGTGGCATTGAAATTAAACGAGATCTGTTTTCTCAATTATACGTTTTAATTAATTAAAAAAAATTATAATAAAAGGAATAATTTTTAAAAATTTTAAACTCAAAAATTCTTTGTGCACACCATTAATATGTGATTTATAACAATGAAAATATAAAATATTAACATTGAATGAAGTGCTGTTGGACGAGAGATACGTCATAACAATGTTTTTTTCGAAGATACATCATCTTGGAATAACCGTGACTCCCTCAGCTTATTTGAACGATTATAGGGCTTACATGGGACAATACAAAAAATGGTGGAATGGTAAATGGACAATTACCAAATCAGAATTATCAAAGATACTAGAAGGAAAGTTAGTAGTGAGGTACGATGTTAGAAAAGTATAAGAAACTGTTAGGATAGACTTTAGTTCGATTCGAAGATTCTTGGATCTTGCGAAACTGCCTTTAATCAACACAGATAGACCTATAAGAGATGACAGTGTCATTACATAAGCTTTTCCAATATTATGTTAATCAAAAGATGTTGGAGAAAAGAGAGCACGATGCTCTGAAACAAAACGTATCATTCATGTTGAAGGTGTGGACAGAATTATTGACCGTCAATTTTGTTTGAGTAATTCTTTCAAATATTCATTTTAGACGAAACTAATTGGCTTTCCAAGTTTATCATTGCCAAGATTTGTGTCTCTCTCTTTAAGCATTTTAAATTATAGTTAAACTGTACATACGTCAAAAGTATTATTTCCAAAAGCTCATCTGATGTTCTTAATCAATTGTTAAACCTTATGGACAAATTTTAATTCATACAGGAAAATAGATCTAAAATTGCAGTTATTCATCTTAACCATTGATAATATAAAATGATAACATATTATTACTTGTAAATTTTAAATAAGCTATTAGTTTGTCCCTAAAGTTCATGATCACTTTTTGAAATTGTAATATTTAAAGGTAAATTGTTTAAATAGTCTAATAAATTAAACTTAGTCACAGTTACTTTGAAAAGACACGATAACAAGTTATATGTGCTAGAAAAAAATATATTGATGTAATACGTTTTTCTTAGTATTACAGAATGTTATGAAAGTTGATCAAAACTATAATATTAATCCTATTACTCCATTATTGGAAAAAAGAATTCAGTGCCAAATCCTGCTGTAGGAGACAAATTCGCCAGTAAAAGCGCAACTACTTAATGTTTTAAAAGATTCAATTCGGGCAATACGGATCTTAATGGTGAGTCACGTTCTGAAAGACCCTCAACAGTTGATTAAAGCAATTATGTATTCTTTTGATGAAAATCCCTGTATTAAAAATATTCAGAAGACTTTAAGATGAAGTTCAAATTCTGAAATCTTCATTACATCACAAACCTTTGTCTCATGGAAAGTTAAAACGGAGATGAAAAGTTGTTCTGTATGATATGACTCCAGATTAAGCGGAAAAACGTTTGTAAATATTTGAAAAACTCCTTCTCTACCAAAATGATGAACTATTTTTAAAAACTATCGTTATTTGCTTACTTTCGGAATCCAAACTTGCGAGATCAGTAGTTAACCCCTAATTAGACTCCCATGCCAAGTGTCAACAATTTGAACACAATGTTTTGTTGGAATTACGAAGACCCAATAGAAATTGAATTGGTTCAAAATGGACGTACAATAACAGCACAGTTTTATGTTGAAAGATGCAAAGTATGTATGAAATCATTGCGGCCAAATACACAGTTCTAATAATCATGAAAATGAAATTGGTACATCAGGACAATGCTCTTCCACATGTTGCTTATAAAACCAAAAATAAATAAGGGAACTAGAATGGGTTAAAGTAATATCACATCCATCATATAGTCCGGATCTTGCATTTTCAGATTATTATTTCTCTCATTCTATGACTCTGCAAGGAAAAAGTTTTCAAAATGTAGAAGTGAGAACTGGTATCACTGATTTTTTGTATTAAAGTCCAAAGAGTGGTACATGAATAAATTAAGTGGTAGATGGTAAAAAAGACAATTAAATACAACGGATTATATTTTGAAAACTGATTCATGTTGTAAATGTCATAATAAAAACATTGTTTTAATTCCATATTGTAGTCACCACTAACTTTTGGCACACCATAATATCAAACATTCAAATTAATGACTTCCTCGATGATTAAAATTAGCTTAAGCAAACCAATCATAAAAAAGAAATTTATTAATTGAACAATCTAAGAAATATAAAACGATATTGATTTTTTTTAGAAATGAATTGATTTCTTTAATTTGGATAAGTTAATTTGGCCCAATAATAATGAAGAAAATAATAAAATGAAAATTGTTTTATTTAGAAATATATCAGAATATGTTCATCAAAGATGATTAGAAATAAATAAATAAATATTATATAATATATAATTTTAATATTTACTCATTGAGCCTTGTCACCCTCTGCTTGAGAATCATCAAATGTTTACATTTGTTATAAAAATAATCAAATTATTTCTATCTGGAATTTCTTTAGTTTTTTAAAAAATAAACATTTACAAAGCAGTGTTGAAAAATATTTTTAAAAACAAACAAAAATTTTTGAAATTGTATATCTTCCTGTAACAGGAATCTCGTACAGGAGACAGAGAAGGAGAGGGGTGATTTCTTGTTTAATATATTACAGAATATACATTTGCAGGGCGTAGGGTTTCTGAATTCTATTAGAAAAGTAAGCAAATTTCTCTTAAAAGATTAAGAAAAGTACATGTTAATTCTGAACCACAGTCTTAATGTCTTTGCAATTGAAATGTCGATCTTCCCCACTGTAATAAGGAAGCTCTTGTTTAATGATATATCTAGCGGGAGATGAATTATGTCATGTATAGATCACAAACATTGATGTGTGCTATACTTCATTTTGAAATGATATTGTTCCATTCAACAGGACGTAGGGGAATGACAGAGTTCTCTATGATAATGTTTGAAACGATTTCAGGATTTACTTGAGATATTTTCGTATAATTGTTATGCATTTAGCATTCTACAATCTGGAACATAAATTCATTAATTCCTGTACAGTGTTTCACGAAAGGACAGTTGTGCAGTATTATTACAGGGACAGGACTTACAGAAATCACAATTAGTTAAGTATTAGGAGGTTTCATATATTGTAATAAAATGTAAAGATCTGAAAGTACATGCAGTACTGCATCATGAGTAAACATTTATTCAATAAAACTGTCACCATTTGAATCAATTGTTTGTTGTCGGCGGTCAGGTAAATTAAAATGTCTCTTTTTGATAAAAGACATTATTTTTACAAACTAGAAAATTCTGGAGGGCCAAATGGCAGAAGCTCAGTATATGTATCGATTTTTGCTCATGAAGTTGTTCGAAATTATGAAATGGCGGAAATCGACTGGCTGATAAATTGGGTGGGCCAGAGATTTGTCCCACGGGCAGCAATTTAGCTATAACAATGTGTCGCCGGACGTTATGTTGCAGCAGAATAGATTTATGAATATTCACAAAAGAACAGTTTATAAAACGGCTTTTTGTTCATTTCTTCAATTTCTTTACAATAAGAATCCATTATAATGCTTTCACCAGGTTTGAGGAACTTTTCATGTAAAAACCTTTTACATGAATTCGTCACCTGTATTTGTCGAATTTTATGAATTAATGTCAATTTCTTAGGGACATGTCCAGGTTCTTCAATATGTCAATCTTTTTAATCTGACGACCTTTGAAGGCTGCGAATAGCTTTAACGTCTGCACAATACATAATGCTTTAGTCGAACCTCATCATCATTTTGACTTATAAATAACTTCTTTTTTTTCATTAACATCTTGGTAATATGATGTTAGTATGGGAATTGTGAATGTTTGGCGATCGAATTGGCCAGGGTTTTTAATATTAGTACTGTAAAATGATAATACTGTCATACTATCAACTGAAATGGTCCTGAATCAAAATCCTAGTTTGAGACGCGGGTTTAATTTGGTATGTTAATAAAATTTATTTATTTCCAATAAGTCAAATGATGATGAAGCTTCATAACTTTAAGTCAGGGATCGTCCTCCGCTCAACAGAGAATCAAGTCTTTGATGACTGCCGCGAGGCCTAAATCGGATTCTAACGGGACCGGGGCTGAAGTCAACATTAAATCGTGTTTCTCTTAAATGACTTCGCAGTATTGTAAATAGATTTCCTTGATCTGATCACGAGGAAATCTTTTTAGGTTGTAATAATATCAATATGTGGTACTGATCATGAAGGTAAAGGTTGAGGTTTAATGACGATATTTGTATAAGGCTGTGATCTAAATAAAATGTACTCTCTTAAATTATCCATTTGGTAGGGCTTTAGTTGGGATATGAAAACCACCATAAAAAGTGTCGAGTGCAGTAGATAGGTTGGTTAATATTTCGTCTCAGATTATTGCTTCAGTACATCATGTGGTCTAAATGACAACACGGAGTCTTTCCCTACCATAGGTATTTCAAAGTATTGTGATAACTACCATAAGCTGACAGTAAGAGCATAAAGCGAGACTACAAAATTAATTGTTATTGATGCGCACCTAAGAATATAAGGTTAAATATTCTTACGGTGACCGCTTGATCAGATCAGATCGCATTTTATAAAATAACAAGGTACATAAAAGGATGTTTCAAAACCAAGGAAATGTAATCTGTGAAAATGATGATGTATTTGAGGCTGTTGATCTTTATCCGGAAATTCATTTCGTCCCAGTTAATTTTGCTCATTTTTTTTATATTTTAAATAAAATAATAATTATTTTTATTATTTCATATCGCGATAAATCTGTAAAATAAGCTTTAAACTAATTAGAGATACGATGGACTGATGTCTCTGGGCTTCATGAACAATGATTAAGTATACTACATTTTATGTGATTTATATTATTTATTTATTTATTTTAAATTTAGTTAAATACAACAGGTAACATATTACGATATAAAAAGGATATAAACTATATTATTATTATTATTATTATTATTATTATTATTATTATTATTATTATTATTATTATTATTATTATTATTA
>JBBMKC010158983.1:0-15573 GCA_037834085.1 Bipalium vagum
TTATTGTTATTTTATTATTATTCTGATTATTATTATTATAATTTTATTAGTATTATGATTATTATGATTATTATTATTATTATTATTATTATTATTATTATTATGATTATTGCTGTTATTATTATTACTATTATTATTTTTTTTGTCATGAGTCAATTGAAACAGATGAGTGTCAATGAAATTATCAAAAATCGAATGCTTCATTTTTGTCCATGGTGAGCTGATGAATTTCCATGATGAAAATCAATTTTACAAACAAAACTTTTTAATATTAATCTGGCTGCATAATTTACATTTGACGACAAATCCCTCCTCCAACTTGCATTTACATTGAACAGATTCCGTCTCGATGACCTCTCTGTAACCCCTTCCGCAGCACATATTGCTGCAGTGGTTCGTCTCCGACAAAGTGACGTTGACGGTTTCACATATTCTGAAATTAGGGAATTTTAATAATGAAACACTTCGCCAAAAGAATTTCATAAAAACTTCCATAATATCTTTGTTTAGTATTAGTGTCATGGTTAACGTAATATTTCCACTAAAATATCTTTCTAACTTATTCTATATATTGAAATTATTCACTTAATTCAAGAAAAGAACTCAGAAAAGACGATCAACATTACCAATCGTAAAACTTAGGGGTAGAAACAAACCAAGTCCAAAAATTACGCAAATGAAAAAAACTGCAGAAAATGATCACTTTTGCAGTTTGGCTTCTCAGAAAATATATGTTAAATATTTTATGAAATATTACTTTTATTTTTATCAAAGGACGTTCTCGAATTCGGTTCCACAGTCTCAAGTGTGAAACTACTTCAACTGACTCTTGGAAATTACTTTGCAAATCAAACCTCAGAGATTTCATAAATAAACCAAAATTTCCCAATCAGAAAAATTTTCGTTATCAAAATCCTAATACTACCTGATAAGCCGAAGGATAAAATCATCCAAAATCCCAGGGATGTCGTTTATTAGGCTATAAAACTGTTATCTTAGAAAACACCGAATGATTTACCCTACACTAAAACAACGCAGTATTTATTTTTTAATTGATGTTAATTAAACTTTTTATTACATATTTTTTTTAATATAATATAATATATTGGGTTGATGCATATATTCTGTCGCCTTGTTTAAATTTATTAAATACATAAAAAGCAAATTAATAAATTTTAAAAATAATTGATATTAATATTGAATCGATATGACACTTCAATAAATATTTAATTTCCTAAATTTATTGATTAAAAATAATTGTAATTTAGCTAATGAAAATGGAGTGCAGATTGAAAAAATGAACATTTCCGCAATATTTTACTATTTTATTTTAATCAAGAATTAAATGCTGATGAGTCCACTAGAAACATAATTTCCGTTTATAGGAAATCAGCAATTAGCAGAAGAACGGTACAAAGTTTGTTTTATAAATTCAAAAACAACAATTTTAACATGTGTGATAAAACGCATTCTGGAAGAAAAATAGACTTCGATGAAGACGCTCTCAATATATTTTTACTTAAAATTCTCGTCAAACGACTCGCGAATTGACCAATCAAATAGATGTTGTTGACCAAGCAAGACTTGTCCGGCATTTGGATAAATTAGGAAGATTCAGAAAATAGATTCATGAGTCCAACATCATCCGAAGCATAACCACAAACCTCAGAACGTTGTCATTAGTATCTCATTGCTTTCACGTCATCGTCTTGTGTTGCAACAACATCAACATTTTTTATTGCATATTATAACCTGTGATGAAAAATGGTACCTTTTATTAATTAAAAACAAAGGAAAGAATGGTTTTGTGGAGATCAGCAACCAATATTGCGGACAAAATCAGACCTTCATCTCCGAAATAGAATATTTAGGGTTTTGTGGGACCAAAAAGGAGTCAATACTTATGAATTACTTAAGAAAAACATATCAATAACCTCCAACATGTATAACAAACAATTGATACTATTAATAGCATTAATTTGTGATCAACTGTCTGAAAGTCAGCATCAAGTGATTTCGCTGCATAACAATGCTTAAACGGATAAAATCAATCATTGAGAAACTCGGTTGGGAAATTCTACCTCATCCGGCATATTCGCATGACTTTGCACAAACAGACTTTCATCTCAACCGATCCTTGTCAAACAGTATAAATGGAATTTCCCTTGAAGATGATGTAAAACTAAAAAAGTGGCTCGACGAATTGTGCTTAAAAAATGTGGATATTTTTAAACGAGGAAATGAAAAGCTACCTTGTCGTTGGGAAGAGGTCATAAACAATGGAGGAGAATTTAAAACTAATTAATAACTGATTAACCTGCTCACATATTTAAAGTTTCAATGGAAAAAGTTAAAAAGTTACACTGAATTAGTTCTACACTCAACTTATTCTCCAGATCTGGTCTGGTCAAATTTTTTTCTGTTAATAAATATGAAAACAAAAAAATATCTTGCTGGACAAAGATTTTCGTCAAATAGTGAGATGATTTCCTCTGTAGCTGGCTATTTTGCGGAACTCGACAAATTGGTCTACAACAAGGGACCAAAGAATTTGAGAAACGTTTAATGAAGGGTAATCAGCTTGTAGGAGACTACGTTGGAAAATAAGTTGTTTTTATAGTTTGATTTTTTTGTTTTCATATTATTCACAGAACTTTTCAACCCACCCTTCTATCTTTGTTATTATTATAAACCTTTTGTACTTGAATATAGTGGATTGGTTTATATACTTATTATATTGAGAGCGACAGAATATATGCATCAATAATATAATATAATATAATATAATATATAATTTTAAAAGTAATAAAGAATATTATAAATATCATTTTTTGTTAATTAAAAAACATTATCACTTTGTTAATCTCGTTTCTTTCGGAAAAAGAAAACAAATTTCATATTTTATGTTTTATGTTTTATTCTACTTCAACCGATATATACAGGGCTTTAGATAATTCTGAAATAAAAATCGGGAAAGATAACCCATTCAACGATCACCACAAAAAATAAAATAATTAAAAACAAATTTTAACAAAGGAAAACATTACAAAACCGTTGAGTAAAAGACAAAAAGAAATTTCTTAATTTCCATAGAAATAAGAAAAATTATTCCATAAAATAAATTACAATATTAATTAAATTAATAATAAAATTCGATTACCGTTGACTTGGCAATGAACTCGGTTGAACGTAGGAATTTTTTGTTTAAATTAATTTCCCTACTGTAATAAAAATTTGCAAAAACTTTTGTGATGATTTTTTTCAACATAATTATGCGGAAAATTTTGTGAAAATAATATTTACGAATAAAATATTTAAACGTTTTTTGTTAGTAAATGTTTGTTTAAGACTTATTTGTAATTAAATTGTCAAAATATTCCACTTGCATCCAATATAAACAAACCATTTTTCATAATAAACAAGAAATTTTCCACTTTTTCCTTGATAGGCGGTTTTTCCGAGTCGTTTGATGTATAATGATTTTTTAATTAAACCGTCGGCTTTCCATTCAACATTTCTCAGTTCGTCAATAACAAAGTCTTCAATATTGGTTTGGAATTATCATTTTTACGAAAAAACCCACAACACTTCATTTTCAATAGTTTTTTTTAACATAATTTATATGGATTTATTTTACTTCCATTTCTGTCGATTTTGTTTGTATTGACAATTTTTTACCATTTTCGTAAACAATTTCTGCCGGCACTATTGTATATTTTATTTATTTATTCTATTTAAAATATTTTAATTTTCTCCACATTTAATTGTTCAAAATATTATTTTAAATATATATAAAATTATTATAAAATAATACATTTCATTTAATTAATCATCTTTTAATATTTTTAACTATTAATTAAAACTCCTTAATAGTAATTAACATTCTTTAAGAGTAAAAACTCATGGTTTTCGTTACATAATTTTATACATTGCCTAAAATCAGCCTTATTAAAATAATTTGAAAATTAAAAATATATTTATATTATATTATTTATTATATAATTATATATAATTATATAATATTATTTATTTTTATTATTTATATTATGTATATTATGTATATTATTTATTATTGGTATCTAAAATAATTAAATAATTTCACAAACATAAACAGGTCACTGTGGGCTGTGTTGTTTTAAGTACATATTTGGTTATGTGCAAAATAATTAGTGAAGAAAATCAGACCTGGTTAAAATGTCAGTCTTTTAAAATTAATTAAAATTAATTTAATTTAATTTTAAAAAGATATAATTAATTAATTAAACAAGAATAAATCATAGGAATTAAATAAGAAAAATCCTAACAATTTTTCAATTATTTTATTATTTTATTATAATTTTTCTAAATAATTTTTGCCTAAGAATACCATTTAAAAACTTTTGCACCGACCTCGCAGATTTTGATCAAAGAAACTCCTGATTTGCATAACTCCGTTGATTTGAGAATATAGAGAACCTTCAGATTGAAAATCTTTTTGCTAATTATCTTTCGACTTAAGAAATGGAAGTTTTTTCTTAAGTTCTTCGATAGTAAACATTAGAATAATAATTCGAGTGCTGCACCAGTTTGTTTAAATTAAAAGCAAGAATTTCTTTTATTCAAGCCTCCTAGAACTTTTGATGACTTTCATGAAAAGTTCTTCCTTTTCTCAAAATGTATTTGTTTATTTTATTCTTTCAATTTCCAACATTGATCTGTACATATCATTTATTGATAATTTAAGTAAACCGTGTTGTTTAATTAAAGGTACTTAAACAAATAAAAAAAGTTATTTAAGATTTTTTTTCCAAAGTTTATCCATGTAAAATAAGAAATATAAAACAAATAATAATTATTATTATATAATATTTAAAATATACGTAACAACATTACCTTCCTTGGGTGCCTAAAGACCCTGCTTGTGAATCTGGCTCGCAATAATCAGACGAGTGTTCGATAAATGCTAATTGTGAAGGTTTTATGGGTTCTGATACTGAGCCTGATCCTACATATTGAGTAGAATAAAACTTGTCATCTTCTGAGAGAGAAACATGTTTTGCTTTCTAAATAATGTAATTGACAATTATAAAACTTTTACTTCATACGATGAAAACTTTGAACTTAATTTATGCCTATTATATTACCACTTTTGACAAATGTGTCCCACTATTCAATTATTAAATAAAAATATTGGAGAAAGGAAATTGTCGATTATTACAAGAGATATTTGATATTCTAAATTTTCTACCTCTGAGAGCTTTAAGTAATAAGAAACGGGTTGAAAATTTTCAAACTTATCAGACATAAAAGGTTAAAATGTATAAAAAATTATTATATTATTTTAATATTTCTAGCAAAATGTTGTGATAATTTGCATCTTCGAACCTTGTAATTACCTGTTACATGATGAGAAACAAACCTTGCTTGGATTCACTTTAATAACAGTTTTTCAGATGCGATCTGGTATACCAAAATTATACTAATTTAATAATTTATATTAGTAACAGCAGAGATTCCTCTAATGGACAACGTGTAATCATTCTCAACTTTGTCACATTTTCATTGGATGTGTGAGTCCGTGTTCTCCCTGAGCCTTGAGGCTATTTTACGCTCGTTATTTCTTTATTTGCTTGATAATGTCATCAATTTGCCTTAAACTCTATTTCTCTACCAACATTCAGCTGATAAATTTTCATCAAAAGATATCGTTCATAATTAACACTGTGACAAAGAAATTAATATTTCCACCGGTTGGGTCCATTATTATATTAAAATTTATGATAATGACAATTTGAATAATTGATTTAATAAAACATAATTTTGATTCGTCTATTATGAATTATTTTATTGATTTTATTTCAAAAATTCTTCAAACACGCGGATTTTGAAACCACTGATATTAATACAATAAATATATAATAGATGATGATGAGAAGAAAAAAATTATTATTATTTTAGTTTTATAAAATATAATAAGTTGATAATAAAAATAAATAATAAAATAACAAATAAATTGGATTTTATATATTCTATCTGTTGAATAAAACTAAAATTAGGATAAAAAAAACGTTTATTTAAAATTGAATTTATTAATAAAAAAGGAAATGAGATATTTGATACCCATATCAATTTTGAAAATTTTAAAAATCCTAAAATATTATTTCTATCCATAATATTATTTTATTTTATTTCGTGATTAATAATTTTAAACTAATTAATTTTTGAATCCAAGAAACCGCAACATAATTATGGTCCATGGTGTTACATCGAATCATACGTAATGCTAACCACTAATAAAGATGACTTAGAAAGGTTCAAGATATTATGGAGATGTGATAAATGGAAAATGTTATATTAGAAAGAGAAATAAAAGGAGAAATATTCTCTTGGAATCGGATTACGAAATGTTATATAAAAGCTGAAATTAAAATGATAAATAATAATTTCAGTTCACTTTCAATATAAAGTATTACAGCATATTTTGTGAAATCATATTAAATCATACCGAAAAAATGATAAAATGTTCCATTTTGTATCGAAATTGTCACCGAAAATGGATAAAAAATTCGTTTTTCCAAATTACACAATTATCCTGATGAATGTAAATTAAATTAATAATTTCCATCCATTAAAACTTTTCTTTCTGAGTAATTTATTTATATTCTTAGATATGAATTTGGATAAATTTCCATTTAGACCAACTTCATTTCCGATCTTTCTGTTGAGATTTTAAAGTCAATTATTCCATGATTGTATAAAACGGTTTCCTTCGACAAAATAAATCACCATTCCCTGATGAAAATGGAACTTTTCGACAAATATATCGAATTCTTGGGCTTCAAATTAATTATTATTCGAATTGTAAAACACTATCGATCACCCATACCTTTCAACCCTTTTAACTTTTGGAATGGATTGAAATTGGTATAATTTCTTTAGGAGGTTCACTACTCAAATTTCCCTAATTGTATTTTTTGATATATCCATTTAAGGAAAAGGTTGCTTCATGAGTGAAAAATAAGTTTTTTAAGAAAAGATGGATTAATATCGACTTCATAAATTAAACTTTCGCACATTACGATTCTTTCAGAAGTCATTTAGGTTATGAATAATTTGGATCTTTTATGTGTAAAGTTGAAGATCTTCTCGTACGATGTATAGCTTTAAAACAGCATCCAACTTCCATGGCAGCGGCTCTTAAAGATTTCTCGAGTGCTTTGTCATAAACTGGTCTCGCATATTTTTTTCATCCTCAATTGATGATCTCCCAGACATCCAAAGATTACAAACACTTCCAGTCTCTTTGGATTTTGCAAATATCTTTCTCGTGGCCCTTCCTGTAGATATATTTTTTCAATTCAAGTATTCTAAAAGCACTATGACTTATGTGACTGATTCTATCTTAGCTATCATTAAAACAATTTGCAGTCTTTATTCAATGGAGAGCATTATTAAAATTTGAATTTACTGCAATTAAATTTGATAACATCGAATTATTAAAACAATAAAACACTTACAAAAGTTTCAGAAATTCTGTTTCTTAGAAAAATGTAAATTGAATGTATTTAATATTTTTCTGAGCTCCAAAATTTGATACTGGCTTGAAATGGAAGAATGTGAAAAAACATCGAAATCACATTTATTAATCAAAATAAATTCCTTGTCATGCAATACAATTAGTCCAATTCTTCTAAATTAATTCAACTCCACGCTTAAAGTGCGTGTTCAGAAGTTCTCAAATTTAATGTTTTGCAGATGCTATATCTTCTTCATTTTTCTATAGAAAACCTTCTATGAAGGAATTTTTAAAGATTTCGGAAAAAATAAATGACACTGAAACCAAATCTGGAGAATATGGTAAATATTTAATCGATTCGTGATTTAGTTTGTTCAGCTTTACCATCACCAATACACTTTTATGCTGGTACCTTGTTCTGATGAAGAGTGATTTGTAACTTCTTAAGCCTAAGTTTCTTATAAAAATATTTTCATCTAATTGGTCTATTAGGCTAAGGTAATAATTGAAGTTTATTTTCTTATTCCTTCTATCATCAAAATATCTTTCACATCCCGGTAAACGGTTATCGTAGCCTTTTCCATTAAAATTTTTTTCTTTAACTGCTTCGTAGTAGAACATCCAGTTTCTTTCCATTGCAAATGTTCCCTGTCTCATGAACGGGACATGAAATCAGTTTTATTCTGCATAAAAATTATTATCACTCGGGAAATTTGTTTCTGTAGGCAGTTTTCTTGTATTGCTAGACATGCAGCATTAATTATAAAAAATGTATTGTATGTGAAATTTTTTTTCAAAATATGGCTTTCATCTTTCCTTTATATGAACTCTTTCGCTGATAATTACCTGGTGTTCCACCAACAATTTTGAGACAGCGGCCGCGTGGGTTGATTTACGAATATTTTGAATGAAGCTACCAATTTTCTTAATTTGGCATGTAATGGAGTCCATTCACCCAACACATTTACCATACCTGTACCAATTTTTTGTTAATTCCTTTTTACACATGTACTCAATAACTGCGCAATTGTTCAAATTTTAAGTCTAGAACCGTAAACAAGTTACCATTCATTTAAGCCGATATTTAATTTAGAGATTTATTTCTAATTTGCATTTGAAAGGTGGAGAATTTTACTAAGCAAAGCTCATTTCTTATAATAATGCCATTATATATAATTAGGACTTTCACGTTAAATGATAGTAAAATATTTATATAGTCCTTTCCTAATTTAATTTTATGATTAACAATGTAAAGAAAATAATAATAATTTCTTAGGAATTATTTTTGAATAATTTACAAATATTCTGTAATAAATTCTGTTTCAGTCAAAGTAAATCTTTGAATATTTATCGAAATTTGGAAGTAATATGATAAAATAAAATATTTATGTTAGGCAGTACAATTTATTTGAAATTGTTTCATTAAAAAATAATGGTAATTACTAAATAATAATCTTTAATGGATTTGAGAAGCTCTTCATCATCAAGTCGACGTAATTGTCGAAAACATATTTTATGTGTACAGCTTCCACTAACTCCGTGACACTTGCAACGGGATTTCCAGCTATTCTTCATTATCTAAATAAAAATATTATTTCTAAAGAATTAGGTTCACATTTCTGATGAAATTTTTTTTACGAATTATTACTTTTCTTTATTATTTATTATTATTATTATTATTATTATTATTATTATTATTCTGTATTTTTAATATTATTAAATATCAGAATATTTAATGAGACTGAGTTTTCTTATAGCATCAGTTTTTCAGGGTCTGGAAAGGTTCTGGAATAATTGATCAATCATGATTCTTGAAATTCATAATTCTGTTGAAAGGATAAATTTCACTTGATTGCATTTATTTTCATTTAAAAAATATTTTTTTCAATTTCTTAATTAAAAACATCCTTAATACTCAAAATAATTTTCAGAAAATATATTCATAATTCCATAGTAAACATCGGACTATTTTTAGTTTACTTGTGGCATAAACTCTGGATGAGAAGGAATTGTTTTCAGAATGATTATTTCATAATTTCAGGGAGAAAGTTTCATAAAGTGCACTAGGTATTATTATACCCTAGGATGGGGTTTGGTGGCGGTTTCAGTCACAATATCACAGGTTAATGACAGGAAATAACAACTCTACATCTCATCAAATTCAGCTGATTTTATCATAACCAAAGAAAGAATGTTTATTAAAGCTCGATAAAAAATAATTTTAGAAAAATTTTAAAAATAATTTATAATACATAAATAATGTTTGTTTCACCCTCCATTATTCACTTTATCCTATTTGCTGACAATAATTAAAGATTAAAATAATTATTTATTAATAAACCTAAATTAATTAATCATTTTTTAATTTTTCTATTTGACCAGAAATTATTAAACTTTCTCAATACAAAAAATGGGCAAATGTCCCTGAAAATGTGTCATCAAAGCAGATTGTTTGGGACTCATTGATCCAAAGTTCTCTCCTATCCAAAGTACTGGGAAGATTAAAGATTTTATTATAAAAATTATATTTTTAAAAATTTTTCGGGTCTATTTTGATTTAACTATCGTATTTTCTGACTATTTTGCTGACGATCCGATATCCGAGCACATCCCTGTCAATCCCATCTACTAATTGATGCTGAAATCGAGAACCATTCATCAGATGGCTAGCGATTTTGATGACTGTTAATGACACTATGTTACGTGAGCACAAAATCTGGCACCAATACCAATGGGATTTTCTATCTACCATACTGGGAATATCAACCTTCGCCAACTCTAGTCTCAGTCATATGATCCAACTGCCCATGGTATCAAAGGCCGTAGAATTGCTTGAGCTATCATGCCATATGCTAGTCGTTCTGACAGGTGATAAGGGAATCGCTAAATAGAATGCCAAGGTTTCCAGATACGAAAAATAAATTAAATTTCAACCGATCGATGTACACTCTTCAGAGTATTAATATACATTATATTATATTTGCTCCAGTGGGGCTTAAAGTTGAAAAATTCTTATCTAATTTAAATCTAAATGATGACAGTAGAATTATTTTCACGAATACCAGTAAGATGTGGCTCCTTATCTTAATGGTTGATGACACAAGCAAAAAAGAAACGCTATATATTTTTCTATTAGACTGATCACAGAAATTGGTTATTTATCTAAGATTTAAAAAATCACTTTTTTGTTTTCGCAACTTAATTTCCTAATCAATTTGATAATACATGTTTCTTAATAAAGCTCAAGGAGACATAAATTGATCTAACTTGTAGTCGGAACTTCACAAACGTCTCCATCTAATACTAACCCTGTTTTGGAAGAAGATTTTTAGGTTTTTTCTTCTGTTTCTCATTTGATATTGGTGAACAACCAGTTCTTAGCTTATCCTCAGATTTGGAATCCTTTGATAACCTGATAAATATTATTGTTGGTGGAACATCTTCTGCTTGAAAATGTTTAACATATGATTTATTCATTTTTCAAGTAGAAAATATTATTTTTTTTAGAAATACCTTTCATTTTCTCTCAGTTATTCTGTGAACTCATGTCTCTGACATATATTAGGTGTAGCAGTTAATTCTGCGCATTTTTAAAATTGTAAATATTTATTCTTATGTGTCTATTTAATGATTTTTATCATTTTAGTAATTGTTTTAATCAAGCTTTCTAAAGTAAAATTTAAATTGCCAAAACATTTTCAAATTATAAAATATTTAATAATTTAAATGTCACTATATGAGCCAACGAAAGAACATTTGAGGCATTCCATGTTGTTTTTATTTTTAAAAAACCGCTGCAAAAAGCTGTATTGTACTTCGAGAAACTTATGATGATTATGAACCATCAGCAGACACTTGTGAACGCTGGTTTAAGCGGTTCAGAACAGGGGATTATGATCTCAAAGGTAGTAACACCCAGGTCAACCAAAAAAAATTAAAGATACAAAATTAGAAGACCTATTATCCCAGGATAATACTCAAATCCAAAAAAAACTTGCTACCAAACTTGATGTGTGTCAACAACCCATTTCCAATCGACTACACGGTATGTGAAAAATTCAAATGGAGGCCTCATGAATTGAATGAAAGGAATATGGAAAAACGGAAAGCAACCCATGAAATTTTAATGGAAAGATACAGAAGAAAGTATTTTCTGCATCGTATTGTTAAAAGTGATGAAAATGGATTTATTTTGATAATTCAAAACGCAAGAAATCATGTGTTGATCCAGGCCAACAAACAACTTCGACTGCCAAGCAAAATATTCATTTGAAGAAGGCTTTGTTGTTTATCTGGTGGAACCAGAAAGGTGTTGTCTTCTATAAGTTATTATACAAAGGTAAAACGTTCAGCGTTATAACAACAATTGATTCAAATTAACATGATAGAAACGACAAGAGACGTGGAAAAGTTATTCTGTTACATGACAATGCTCGACCTCTTGTAGCAAATTCAGTCAATGATAAGTGTAAAGAACTTGGAAGGAAAGTCTTATCTCATCTGCCATATTCGCCAGGCATAGCGCCATCTGATTTCTATTTATTCAGAGAGACGGCACATGAAATAATATTTTGACTTGATGAATGGATTTTGTCTAAAGGCGAAAATTTATTTTACAATGGCATTCACAATTTACCAGAAATTTAACAACTGTTATATGTATAATAGTATACAGGGTGCGTCAGCTATTTGAGGACAAAAATTGATATTAAACGATTGTAATATTTTTAATGAAAAGAATCTATATTTTAAGCAATATTAGACACTTTATTTATTTTAATTACACAAGTTTTATTAATTCAATTTAATCGCCTTCAGTGTCACCTACAGCTTCAAGATGGCTCCTGAAAAGCTTACAAGCCGCGATCAAATGGCTTTGTTCATATTTATCATAGCAGAACTTATAAAAGCCTGTAATGAATCTTTAGTATTATAAGGATGTTTGTACGTCTCCTTCTCTACGACGCCCCATACGATATAGTCCAAAGGATTTAAATTGGGTGAACTAGGTGGCCATAAGTAGCATCGTTAAAATTTAGCGATAGCCTTTTTTGTGTTTTTAATGCTGTATGGCAGGGAGCTGAGTCTTGTTGGGACACATAAGGCCTTTCGTGGGCAACTTTTTCAATCCAGCGCTTCACATATGTATCCAGACACTCGATATAAAGAGATGCATTAATTCTAAGTCCCTGTGTAAAGAAATACGGAGAAATAACATGACCTTCATTGCTCACAATACCAAATATCATTAAAGATGATGAAAACTTTGTGTGCATAACATTAGGGACTGCAGAGCACTGGAGCACGGCAATCGATCGTTCCTCCTATTAACCTTTTGATCTTGAGTAAAAGGTTTTTCATCAGAAAAGAACCATAGGATGTTTGGATTATCAGGATGCTTGGTTTTTTTTGAAAAACACTTCAAGCACATTAAACGATTTTCTTTGCTTTGTGCCGATACAAAATGTCTTCTTCTCATGACGCAGGACTTGCATTTTAAATCATTATGTACCGTTTGTCTTACTGTTGACTCAGAAACCGATAGTCAATGGGCAATTTCTCTCATTGATGTTCCGGGACTTTCGTGAAAAACATCTTGGACTTTTTGAACAAAATTAACATTTCTGACAATGTCTGAACTTGAGGAATGTGTTTTTCTTTTAGATATAGAGGAAACATTTCGATAAGATGCAGATAAGGAGAAGAAATTTGGAATTTTCTAAGTCACTGTGTTCGGTGGCTAATGCAAAAATAGGTGCATGTCTTTTCATTTCTTGTGTTAATTCAAAACTTATCTCTTCCACTTCTAAATTAAAAAATAATTATTTATTGTTGTATCAATAAATATTGCAAATCAATTTTAGAGCCACTAAAAAAATTATGATATTTTAACAATTTTTGTCCTCAAATAGCTGACGCACCCTGTAATTATGTGTTGTATCTTTAAAATAAATACATTGTGTTATTTTTTTAAATCTCCAGAATTAACTGCTATGTGTAATACATATAAGATAAAGTTGGCTAAGTTCGTATAAAATTGATTTTTAATTTCAAGATTTTAAATATTATTTGGCGATATATTTAGTACCAAAGCTTTCTGACCCTATTTATATGAATAATTTTATTTGTTACAATTAAATTGTGAATATTATTCCATGTAATCTCAGTAAATTTGATAAAAATTGTTTACGGTAAATGAGAAGGATGTCCAATGAGAACGCAAATTCTTAATCTCAATGCAAAAACGGTAATTATTTAATAATTTCAATGTAATTTTTTCTTATAATATATTAAGCTGGTGTTATGCTTGCAACGTTTTTCTCATTCCAAAAGAAAACCAAGTTGTGTTTAAAAGTTACATTAAAAAATGAAAAATCTTACAATTTATGCAATATAAGTCTTTGAGGTGACGAAAATCTTTGAAAGTCTATCACAATTTCTGTTTCAGGAAAGTATCATAAGTTTGGTGAATTAAAACCTTAGAAAAACGTTTACCATGCTGAAATAAAAGTTTCTATTGAAGGGAGAACCTGATAATCAGTTAGGAAATTGCCTCAAGATTTTTTTGTCCATCTTAAAAAACAACAATATATAGTTAAGTTTTTCTGCTATAAAGAACAAGAATCAAGTGACTCAAAGAAACTATCGGATATTAAAGTGAGAGATTTGAAAAAAACTTATGAGAATAAGTTACTACATAGTTCTAAAAATAGATCTCATTCCGAGAGGTTAAACCAGTTAGACATGAACCTGTTTCGTTGATCGAAGAAGTCCCCAGTACTTTCCATGAGACAAATTCCCAGACAACTCTGTAATAAATCTAGGGATTTCAGATCACCAAGAGACGAAGAGCTTTGATAGAAAGATCATTTATGAATGCTTGAATGTTTATGAATGAATGTTTTCAAGATAAACCAGTGTTGTGAAATTATTTGGAAATATCTTTTTAATTGAGGAATAGAAAGGTAATGAACGTAGGATGGTATGTCCAGAATTGTGGATATTGCAACGGTGTAAAGCCGTAAAAACGATTCATTAATGTAGTTCATAGTGCTAGATGAAGAGAAATAAGTGGATCTAGTTAGAGATGACGGCAAAGAGAATGAGTGAGTCCGAGAATTTTAAATTGACGTAGAGATATTAGTGAGGAAAGAGCTTCAGAATAAAAACACGGTTTCCAGTACGAGAGCACTTACCGAATCACAAAATTTATGTTCACATCAAACTGAAGTGACGAAAAAAAGAAATGAATGGCTAAAATGGCAGCAATCTTCAGTGAAACCGGAATTAGAGATAATAATGCAATTGTTTAAATAAATACTTTTAAAAACTATAACACATATTGTTAATGGACATGAAAGATAACCTAACTATTATTATAAATTTTTCTTTTATTACATAAATTAATTGTACTTCACCAGATAATAAAATGTACTAAATTTAATTAATTAATTAATTAAAACTAAATTAATAAGAGATAACTTTTGAAAATGTTTGTTTTAATTTTAAGTCCTGCATTATTCATACATTTATAAAATAAATATACCTTACCATAATCCCAACTTCATAATTGTGACCGTTTAGTCTCTGTAATACTTGTTTTTTTCTTTTTCCTTTATGAGAAAAATTAACCGACCGTTGTTTACGAAGGTTAATTTTTTCTTTTCCCATTTTATGATATCCCAAAAAATTCTTGGTAAATTCAATGCCCATTTCAACATTGTCCAGACAGTTTGTATAGTAATATGTAAAGTTTTGTGAGTTTGACACTATATTCCTCTCAGGCATATCTTTGCCGCAAGTACAATGCCTCATTTTGTTTTGGGAACACCTTCGGGATATTTCGAACAGTAAGGCTGCGCTGCTAAAAGCATGGACCACAGCCTGTTCCTGTGTACCTAGTTGAAAATGAATAAATAAATAAAGTAATAATCATAATTTATTATTAATAATAATAATATTATTATTATTAACATTATTATTATGATTATTTCATTACTATTTCAGTATTATTATTATTATTATTATTATTATTATTATTATTATTATTATTATTATTATTATTATTATTATTATTA
>JBBMKC010159093.1:0-26177 GCA_037834085.1 Bipalium vagum
AAATCTCAATTTCTGAGTGATAAAAAACTTGATACGAATTCATGGGTGGCAAAAAATGATGACTCGACTTTTCAATACCCAAATGTAATATATATATATATTTACATATACATATATAAATGTATAATATTAATATTACAACATATTATTTTTTATCTTAAATATTATATATGTATATATAGGTAAAAATTGAAAATATAATTTTTCATTTAATTTGTCGCCTTGCTAATATTAATAAACTTTTTAACGGTTATTTGTATTTGACAAGTTCATTGGTAGTAAATAATTTTTAAAATATAAATATATCTTATTAATGTGCTTAATTAATTTATATAATTTTAATTTATTTTAACATTTTTTGTGCTTAGCTTAATTAACAATTTATCATATTTTAAATTATAAAGATATTGCACTTATCAAATCTGCACACAGATTCAAATAAAAATATTTTTGTTCCCATCATCTTTCAACAATAATAATGTACAGTGAAACCTGTCAATGTTGGGCGCTACCGGGACCGAACATTCTACCCAAAATATAGAGATGCCCAAATTATAGAGGGTTCATGAAAACAAAAGTCAATATTTAATTTTCATTAACAAAATTTACAGTTGCCCAAATTAACAAGTCTTACTGTCTATTAGAGTATTTTAAACATTTAAGTTCCACAAAATTTTTTATAAGAACTTAAATAAATTATTATTTTTATTATGTATTACAATTTTAATTTATTGCTTATAGCGAATTTATCTTTGCTTATATAGAACATGCTTATACCGAAAATTTTTTATATCGAGCTTGCTTATATCGAGCTTGCTTATATCGAGCTTGCTTATATCGAGCGGTTACTGTATTAATATTTTATTAGTTTTTTATATTATTAATTTTTCTATAAAATCGCATTAAGAAATAATTATTAGTATTAGTTTCCAATATTTATTAATATTATTGATATTTTTCGATATATTTTAAAAATGGCTCATCACATCAAATCTCAGAGAATAATTTTTTTTATAAATATTCATATATATTTTCACAAAGGTTGTTCCAAATCAACTGATTTTGAAGTCCTAATTTTCAATGAAACCATTGTTGACTTCACAAACCAGCTACAAAAAGTAAATTCTTTTGTACTGATGAACTATTTGATGGAGCTATTGAACCACATAATTTTGCAACTGTGATAATGAAGTAGATTTAGAACAAAACTGCATTTTGATTCATTTGGTTAACAAACAACAAATTATGCTTCAATAATCAATGATTGATTTATCTATAATTCTGGTTTTGATATTTTTTCGAAACTTCATCATCATCCTTGGTGACATTGGAAGGATTTCAGTTCGAGAATCGTCATCTCTGATCAATTTCAAAACGATCCACGACACTTGTGGCCAGTTCATTCCCATAACGAAAAATTGTGACCGGTCCCTCAATATTGTCGATGATTATTGCTACTCAAAGATTCATTTTACCCTTAAATATTGTGAACAGTTGTTCCAGAATAAAATCGATTCCTGCAGTGACATTGAGAAGAAAATCAAGGACCAATGTATGGAAAAGGTTGGATATATCAATGAAAAATGTGGAAAATATTTTGATCAGCTACGACTCGTTTGTCAAATGAACTCCGACTATTTATCCGTAATGTGCGATAAATTGATAAAAAAGGAGGAGAGGCTTTGTGCTCGATTTAAGAACAGGATCTACTTGAGCTGTCGTCGCGTTTACGAACATTATATGAATTATTGTGAGTCGTCCTTGTCGGACAGTTACCATTCGGATTTCTCAATTGACGATTTGGAGTTCTTGTTTCGTCAGTTGGAAGAAAAATTTACATGGGTTAATACTGAATTTGATATCAATAGTTTTTCAATCAAAGCAAAACCAAACAATCAAACTCTTGTGGAAAAGTTACAATTATTTCGAGGAGATTCAGTGGAAAAGAAGGATAAAGAAAAGGAAATTATGTGGATCGATATTTTATTATAATTTTTCTTAATCATTTATTTTTTTGTATAATCAAACTTTTATTTATTATTCTCTCATTTATTTGTAAATGAAAATAGTAGAGTTTTCTTTTAATATTTGACTTAATAAATGTATTATTATTATTATTATTATTATTATTATTATTATTATTATTAATGTTATTATTATTATATTAATGTAATAAATATATCCTTTTAATTTTAAGTTAAGTGTTTTTTGTATATAAACACTTATTTATTTAAGTATGAAAAAATTAAAAGAAATAAATTAATTTAATTTAAAATATTTCGAAGTTTCGTAAAATTTGAGAATTTCGTTCAGGTGTTTCAAAAATGTGCTTTTGTTCCAAGAATTGTTCTGATAATTTATAATTAACGAAAATTTAACAAATAATAAGAAAAAGATAATTAAAATATAAATTAATATTCATTAATTTGTAGAATTTATTTCTTGTATAATATATATATATATAATATTATAATAAAAGTCAAAGTGTAAGAGTGGACGAATTTAACAAAACAAAAGCAAAATTAGAAAAAGAAAAAAAAATAGAAAAGAGCAGTACAAAAGAGCTGTCAGCCGTTTAATGAGTGAATTAATATTTTTCAATATCTTTTATTTTATTTTTGAAAAAAAACATGTGTATTCCTGAAACTGAAAAATAAAACAAACTAAAAATTTAATATTAATAAATGTTTCAGTAAAACTAAAAAATTAAGCCTAGTGCCAAACCAAATGTAATATATACGTGGTAGGGCTAAGATGTACTTAGACTTTACCAGAAATAATGAAGATAACTGAACCAATTTTTTATTAATAATATATGTACGCATGTATGGGTTTCATTTCTAGACATAACAGACGTTTACATCGAAGCACTTTTTCCACTGGTAGACATTCCATTAAAGCTCATTTCAAAGAAATTTTGATCCTTCTCCAAGAGGAATTTCATCATAGTATCCTTCATATCATCCTTTGAAACAAATGTTTGTCCTCGCATGTCTCTTTAGATGATTGGACAACCAGAAATCACTTGATTCCAGATCTGGACTGTAAGGGGAATGGTCCAGCTGCACAAATCCAGCTTTTGCTAATGTTTCTTGGAATTTCTTGGAAGTTTGATTAGAAGCGTTATCATGGAGCAAAAAAATCCTGATTCCGAGGCTTGCGTCGGATAGTTCAGGTTTTAAATAAGAAATTACTGTAGTAATCGGAATTTATGATTTCTTCATAAAATCTAACTTCAAGATGCTTTTTCAATCCCAAAAGACTGTTAACATGGCACATTTACAATGCAAAATTAAGTAATGTTTACAAAAGGTAATGACATAGGTAGTTAGGGGAAGAGAGGAAAATAAAAATTTTTTGGTAGAAGGTTTCAATACAAAACTGTTTTGTCTACCTTTTTAAAGGTAACGAAAGAAAATACAAAAGTATTATGGTAAAATATATTTGTTTTAATTTTCTTCATTTCAATTCTGGCAGCAATCAAATTATTGGGTTTCAAAGTGTTATAAAAGTTTAATAAATATTTATCTTGATATATTTAAAATTATAAAAATTTTCAACAATAATTTAACCATAAGAACATATGGAAAAAAAATTTTCGAATTTTTTGTAAATTTTGTTTTAATAAAATTAGAAAATACATTTTCTTGAGTGTTTTGTGAAAAATTGGGCTCAATTCTGAATTCTCTGAATTATATAATTATAATAGTAATAATGTACCAGGTGTGATAATATCATTAAGTACTAATTATTTCTCTTATAACTACATAATATAATTATTTCAGATCTAAAATGTGATCATACATTGATCTTAGAAGAGAGCCAAAAATAATTGGAACTAAAAATGCTAATTACTTAAAATCTCTTATTTTATTTTTTCTTCTAATACATACGTCATATAATTTAATCTTTCAAAATTAAAAAAAATGTAATAATTATCGAATTACAGGAGTTTTTTTCCTTAAAATTGAAAATTGAAAAAAAGAGATAATTTATTATTATTATTATTTTTATTATTATTATTTTTATTATTATCATTATTATTATTATTATTATTATTTTTTTTATTATTATCATTTTTATTATTATTATTATTATTATTATTACTATTATTATTATTATTGTTATTATTCTTATTCTTATTCTTATTCTTATTCTTATTCTTCTTCTTCTTCTTCTTCTTCTTCTTCTTCTTCTTCTTATTATTATTATTATTATTATTATTATAAATAATCTTTCTCTTTTTTTCGTTTAAAAGAATATTTTTTTGATTTTTTGAATTTTACAATTTCATCTAATATTTAAGTTTTATTATTTTTATTTAATATTATTTTTCTATTAAATAATACGTTTAATTTTTACTATTATTTGAACTTAATATTGCTCATAATTAAAGTGTATAAAAATTTTATAAAATAATTTATTTGCAAGTACCAAATAAAATTGAAACAATTTCCCAAATGAAAAATATTTTAAATACTGAAATTAATTTAAAAATAAAGTCCAATAATCTAAAATCAAAACTTGAAATTATTTAAAATTTCCTATCGCAAATTCAATGAATCCATAATTTAATCGATTAAATAAAACCTAATTTTGGAATATTGTATTTTTATTATTGAATAAACATATGGGAATGGTTAATAGAAGAATTTTTCAATTTTATTTTCCTTTAATTATATATTAATGGGTTATCATATTTCTAACTGAAATCCCTAAACCAGATACAATTCTGAAAAGATCAGAATTAATTTCTTCACCAGTATAAATTTTCCGCACATTGTTTATTTCGTTAGTTTATAATTTTCATTTAATTAAAACAAATACAATTTTCGAATATTTTATTTTATTTTAAAATCCGATAGTAACGAATATGAACGAAAATATTTACTGCACAAATTGTTTTATTAAATTAAATAATATAAAATAGAATTATAAAATATCTGTTCCAGAAATACTTTGAACCCGTTTATCAAAAATGATGCACAGATCATAGATTAATGAAATTAATATATTATAGAAAGCTTATTTATTATTATTATTTATTATTTTATATTATTAAACGAGCGTAATTATTTTTCCTATGTTTTTATAAAATTTAAGCAATGTATTATTTTTAAAAATCAGTTTATGTAACTGAAGTTCTAGGAGTCGTTGTTGAAGTGCTGACAGTTTATGTTTTGTCTTAAAAGAAACAGCTTTTACCGGGTGAGCTGTTTTGATGAAATCTAATATGTAGTTACATATTACATCTTAAACGGATGGCGTAAATCGGAGAACCAGATGAATGGAATAAAACAGAAGTCAAGCAATCGAAGATATAAGATATTTACCATAAGACATATAACAGTATCTTTTCTGTATCATTATTATCGATATTAATACATGACAATGCCCCGTTTTATGTTGCTGAAATCGTTAAAGACAAATTAAAAAAGTTAAATTGGAAAGTATTACCTTTCCTGCCGTACTCACCAGATATTGCTTCCTTGGATTAACACTTTTTTCCATTTGAGCAGAGACTCAAGAATTATTAAGATGTTTAAAAATTAGCTAGAGGGTTGGATTTTGTTGAAACATCAATGACGGAGTTCACAACTTGCCTAAAGTTTTGATTGATCTGATGAAGAATGAAAATTATTTGTAAAAAGAATTTCATTTGCTTTTCTCATTTGTCATTGATTTTATAAACTCTAAAAAGCGGTTTTATAATTGTACATTTAATAATTCCCCAGAAATTAAAGAGACATTTTCGACAAGGAGGCAAATCAATGATATATTCACCATACATGGTGTGGCAATAAAGTTTCAAGAATATTATTATAACGTGGATTATACAGTTGTAAAATGAATTTTGTTTATGTTGGCTGCACATTCAGTTCATTGAAATTTCTGAATATTTTATTTCAAGTAACTATTTGCTTATCTGAAATAATTAGCTTAATTAATCTACTAACATTTTAAGTTTTGGACAATTTCAAAATGAACCAGACCTGTGAAATGTTGAAAATCTTCTTTAGGAACAATACAATGTCCAAATCTAGAGTCTCTGAATGGCATTCTCGCTTTTGTGAAGGCCGTGATGATACTTTCGATAATGACAGAAGTGAGCGTCTATTTACTTGCAGAAATAATGAATTAAAGAAATTATTGAAGCCGATTGACGTATTACATTTAGAATTATTGAAGATGAAATTGGAATCAATATATTGTTGATTGAGGATTTAGGTTAGAAAAAGATATGTTCACGGTTTGCTCTTCACAGCTTGACTCCTGAACAATTGCAATGCAGAGTTGATTGATGAAGAAATTTCCTTTTCATATGTGATTCTGGCCAAACTTTTATCAAACCAATTGTCACTGGTGATGGGTCATGATGTTTTCAATATGATCCTGAAACCAAACAACAGAGCATGCAATGATGTTCAAACAGATTTCCAAAACAAAAAAAGTTATGGCTAAAAAAATCAAAGATTAAAACCCTCTTAGTCACGTTTTGTGATTCTGGAGTCATTTACAAGGAATTTTTACCTTCTGATAAAACAGTCAATGCTTTTTATTACAAAGAAATGATGTCTCGGCTTTTGAAAATAATTCGTAGAATAGAATTTTAGTACAGTACTAAAGGAAGTTAGAGTTTACTGCATGATAGCACACCTGCTCATTACTCAATAATCGTTTTCTGGTTAAAAAAGAGTTATGGTTATCAACCACCTACCATATTCACCGGATTTAGCTCCAGCAGATTTCATGCAATTCCCAAATCTGAAAGCCTTACCTAAAGGAAGAAAGTTTCAAGATATTGAGGATGTTCAGAAGACTGAATCAATGATTGACCGTGTTAATACTTTGTCTAACATTTCTGGGGATATAACAAGTTATTAGGTTGTGTTTATTTCACAAAATGTGAAAATGTGGATGTATCTCATTTCCTCTTGTAAAATATTTTTTCCTTATCAAAAAGTAAAATCGCCCTAATATGATTTAACGTCTCTTTATTTTCAAAAGAATTTATTTATTAAATAAATTTAAGACAATATTTCTAACAAGTTATAACGAGGATTTATTCATAAGAACTTACCCTTGTAAATTAATATATAATTTCATTTAAATAATTTAATAAATAAATAAATTATTAATTTAATAAGTGCATAAAAAATCTTTATTAAGAACACCGCGAATTTATGTAAGAATTTTTAAAAATATTAAAATGTACGAATAAATCCCTAAATTGAGTTAAATTGATATTTAATGTCTAACCAGGAGTTCCGAAATATTGACCAAAAATTATTTCCAAAATTTTAATGAAAAAATAATTCGGGGACCTTAGCTAATCACTTTTTATTTATATTATATTTTTAATTTAATGTTGTCAATTACATGGTTATACGTATTTGTTTCAGGTAACAGTCACAGTAAAACCATTAAAAGTAGAGTGCATAGATTAGTTTTAGAGAAAATGAAAATATATTTTCGTCGTAGACGAATCATAAAAATAATAAAATAATAAAAAATCAAAGTCTTTTATTCAAGTTTTATTTTTACATAATATTTTAAGCAGACTTTTCAATTTTCTGTTTGTTTATATCAGCCCAATCGGAAATATTTAGCCTTTTTTTCCATGGGAGACAAATAGTCTTTCTTTCCTAATCGAAAGTATCTGGCCCTCTTTCCCAGTCTGAAATATCTAGCACGCTTTACCGCATCGATTTCTGCATCGGAAATGTCCTGACACTCTTCAAGGCAGGATGGAGATTTGTGGCAAAGACTTGCACAAATATTATCCTTCAATTCATAATCCATTGTCTTAACAGATGGTGTATGGATTATCATCATTATTGTTAAGGAGGACAGCAGGTAGCTGAATAAATAAAATCATTGTGAATAAATATAAGAAAAATATCCATTATTAAGGAAAGAATTTAATTTTTTGCTTAACTTTTCTGAAAAATGAGAGGAATTACAAAACTGTTTTTTTAAACGCATAAAAAATATAATTAACGCGACCGGTTAATTCTTTAATAAATAATTTTTAAGAACCTCAGAAAGAATTGAATGATTGTAATTAGAAGAATTCCTGTCTCCGAGTATCATATGGAAAGTATTCAGAGAAAATTTCTAAATAATCAGATTAAAGAAAATTGCATCTGCATGATTAAAATTTACTGTACTCTTCTTTTATAATATAGACTAATAATAAATTCTGGAGACGCCTGACTTCATTTCATTAAAACATTGAAATGAATATTCTCCATCTACGAATTCTTTTACAAAGAAACAGTTTCAAAAGATCTCTAAAGAAATTATCTGAAGCTCTTTATTTCATAAAACCATTTTCTTTAAAATAATACTTTATTTACTGAAATTATTTTTGTAGTTCCACTTTGTATATTGCAATCCTTTTCAAGTTTACTTTACCACTTTATATTTTAATTATAAAGAAAAAAAGATATATATATTGGGTTGTTCGGAAAGTCATTTCGCTTTTTTATAGCTATCTTTAAATCTTAATTTAAAGCACTTAAGTCATTTTAAAGTTTGGGATATTCAAATTGCCTGGTAAATGGCAGAAGGCTTGGAACAAAAAGGACAATACATCATTGATTAAAATATTTATTACTAATACAACGTTTGGTCTTACTTTTTACTTTTTTTTAAAAATGCGAAGTGACGTTCCGATAGGTAGTATTATTGCATCTGTATTTATGTAAATACAATCACCATCCTTTTAATCTTTCGTTTAATTGTTATTTAAGTAATGCTTTCTCTCAATAAATAAGTATTTTAAGTGTTGGGTTGTTCAATAAGTCAGTGCGTCATTTTTAGTAGTTTTAGTTTTTTTTAGTGTAGATAAAATTAATTTTTTAAGTAATTGACATTGATCATATTTTGTCATTTATAGTAATTATTTGAAGTCATTGATGATTTTATTTTAGACCTAATTCATGAAGAGTACAATTTGTGTAGAAAATCGAAATTCAATTTCAAATATAGTGTGTTTCAAAAGTAAAAAAGAGAATTTAAACAATATAATCTTAAAACTGTTAAAACCAATTGATCTAGAATATCCAAGAAAGTGGCTCAAAATCATGGAAAATCACTGTTTAACAATTGGACAAAGAAACTCAGCAAGATTTATAATAAAGGTGTTTATCATATATAGTTCGTATATCAACTTGTACATCGTTTCTTCGTTTTTCACATAAAATAAAAATATTTGAAATATTATTTATGGTTTTAAAATTATTGTTGTTCAAAGTTCGCGCTTCTACTTTTAAAACACTATAAATTGAGAGATTGATATACTGTTACACCGTTGTCTAAGATGTTTGAAGTGTCGGGAAAGACAATTTATTTCATTAAGAAAGGCAATATTAGTGGTAAAAACAATTTTGCTTACAGATAAATTTGAAGAGGACTATATTATATAATTAGTATTATACTACATTTTTTATTTTTGAATGACAACGGTATTATTTATATTACTGAATGGCAATGATTTGTCAATAATTTTATTAATGAAAATATTAATTAACTTATAGTTATAGGGTAAAATAAATTAAAATCACGATGGAATATATAATACATTTATATTTAATATTTAATTATAATTATAATAAAATAAAAATTAGATAAATTACTTTTTAATTTTTGTATTTTATTTTAAGGTAAATAAATTATTTAAAAGTTTATTATATTTCTAAAAATAAGTGTAAAAATATTCCACTGGGAAAAGTTACAACTTTGAGTTTGATTAATTAATTATTCTAATTAAATTAGAATTAGATTAAGTAGTTAACTAAAAAGATTACATGGATTTTATAATTTCTGATTTTTATAAATAAAAATATAAAAATATTAAATTAATATATATAAATATTAAGATGAAACTGATGGATAAGCAAAAACGTTTTAGTTTTAAACTTTAAATAAATATTTTTAGATTTCATTGGTTAAATATTGAATTAATTTTTTATTAATTATTTTCACTAATTTTCAATATACCACTCAACATCTCTCGATTGATTTCTTTAGAAAATAATATTTCAGAATATTATTAATGAGTTCTGAAAATATTTTATTTTAAAGATAAATAAAATTTAATAATAAAATATATAATACATTTTTTTTCTCAATTTTTAAAGTTTTGCTTAGAACATTTTAATTAAAACGGAAATTTATTCACTCTTAATTTTTTATTTTAAATATAATTTTATTTTTCGCTCTATACAAATGACCATAAGGCAAAATTATTATTTTTAATCTTTTTATTTATCTACATTATTTGTTTATCATTTTTAAAAGGCCTTTTTTGAATATTGAGTCTAATAATAATTTTTTAAAAATAAATTTTTAGAACTTTGTTTACAAAAAAAACATTATAAAGCTTAAAATTTTTAAAAAAAATTAAATTAATATTTCGTTAATATTTTTCACTAATAAAATGGAAAAAAATGTTAATTAAAATTATTATTATTTTTTCTGCAAAATATTTTCATTTGTTATTTATTAATTTCTCTTTTCTTTTCCTAAAAATTATCATAATTTAATATTTTTAAATCAGCTCATTATCATTATTTTAAAAATTATAATTAATATTATTAATGCCAAATTTAATTCTCAAATTAATTAAATCAGCTCGTAAATAATAAAAGTAAATTAAAACCCTGTACTACAAAAAACATTTTATAATTATCTAAAGTAATCCACTGCTATGAGCTGAAGAAGAATGTGAAGCAAGAATTTGACTTTTGTATTATATTTAGAACTGATAAATTGATCTCACCTTTTCATTTATGAAATTATAAAAACTATGATACTAATGGATAATCATCCTTAGTAAAAAACTTTCATTAAAATTAATTAATTAATTTAGCATCATTTTATTATTTCCATAACCACTTAAATGATTGGAATTGGAAATTTGTTTTAATCATTCTTCACTCGAAGAAATTACTTTTCACATTTCAAGTCGTTAAAAAAGATATTTTATTTTCAGGTATTATTCTCGACAATGTTTAAATAGACTTTTAATTGTACAATCTATATTTCTCTCTGAACAAATATTTTATCTTTTTTTTATGTCCATCAGGCATTAATAAAATGGCTCACAAGGTTCATTAAGTTTTTTGTTCTTAATAACTTTATGTCATTATGTCTAGGTCGCTAATAAATTTAAGCAAAATTTCTGGAAAATTTGAATAAATAGAAAATTTAAATTAATTTTAAAATTTTAAATGAAGGGAATATTTTAAATAATAACCAATTAATAAATTAATTAAAATTAAATGATATAATTTTATTTCAATTTCCTGGTTATTAAGTCAAACAAAAATGTATATTGAAATCAAGATATTTTGTAAAAAAAATGTAATTATTATTAATTATTTTATTTATTTATCATTTTTGTAATTTAAACAATTTATCAGAAATTAAATATAAAATAATAATAATAATAATAATAAATAATAATAAAATTTTAAAAATTGACATAAAAAAGAAATTTCTTGTAAAATAATTACCTAAATATAAATGTTTAGTTATTAAAAAAAGGTTTGGAATAAATGAAAAATAAAAATTAATCATTTAAAATGATGATGATGAAGTTTTTGTATTTTTTGTAATTTTCGAATTTTATTTTACTTAAAAGGATTAAAGGTAAGATATATAAATTAAATATTAAATGAATGGAATATTTTAATCAATAACCAATTATTAAATTAATTAAATTAAATGATATATTTTTATTTCAATTTCTTGGTTCCTAAGTGTAAAAAAATGTATATTAAAATCAAGATATATTGTAAAAAATATTTTATTATTATTATTTAATTTATTACCATATAATATAATTTATTTATCAGAATAATTTAATTTTAATATTTAATATATTAACACAATAAAAGTTTTTCATATAATATCTTAAAATCATTTTATTTTTACTAAAATATTTTTATAAATATATTTTTCAATTTAAAATGTAATTTAATTTTTAATTGTTTAAAATGGAATATTGAAATAAATAAATTATTTTAGTATTGATTTTTCCATTCAATAATAATTAAAACGCAAATTCTGTCTCACTGATTTAACAAAAATAACTGTAATTTAAAAAATTTAACAGAAATTAAATATTAAAAAATAATAAAAGATAATAATAATTAATTTTAAAAATTGACTTAAATACAATTAAAGCAAAGTAACTTGAACTTAATTTTAATGTTTATTTATTAAAAGAAAAAAAGATTTGGAATAAATGAAACAAAAAATTAACCATTTAAAATGATTATGACGAAGTCTTTGTAACTCTTTTCAATTTTCGAATTTTATTTTACTTACATAATAAAGTTAAATATTGCGCGGATCAAAGGTGAGAAATATGTTAAATGTTAATAGTTTCAGAAAAAAAGATAACAACAGAAGAATCTGAAGAAACTGGACAAAAGAATTTGATTAGTGTTAATAAAATCAAAAGCAAAAAAATCTCTCAGAACCACAAGATTTGTATAATATTATAATATAAAATATTATAATAATATAATAAATCATATAATAAACCGGGGTGGACGAAAAGTTAAGGACAGAAATACCGACATTCATATTGAAAATAATATTATGAACCACAAAAGTAATTACATAAGGACCTTGAAGGAAAATTACCACAAATGCCTATTTCTTCAGTCTTCAACCACTTTCAAGATGAATGGATAAAGAAAAATTGGAAACCCAGTTCTTGGAGCCTGTGGCAAAATAAATCAAAATTGAACCGACGATTTCCAGACAAACATGGGGCGGTGATGGCAAAATATTGATGAAAAAATGCCTTTAATATTTATGATAAAGTGAAATTAAATATTTTATTTTAATTAGTCTTAATCCACTGTTATATAATCCTATTTTATCATTTCGAATCTTCGCAAACCATACCTGCTGTAAATAAAGGAAAACTTTTAAATTTCTGTGAGATCCATTTTTAGTTAAAAAAAATAAATTACATTGACTGGAAAAGAACAAGAAATCAAAAATATAAACTTTAAAATTTTTTTTATATAGATTAATTGTATAAAAATAAATTTAAATAAAAAAAATATAAAAATAAATGATATCAGTATTTGAAAATTATGATAAATTTTTAAGAATTTAATGTAAAGATGTACAATGATATAAAAATAGGAAATTAATTCAATGGTAGAAGGAATGAAAAAAACACTAATAATAATAAAAAAATAAAATAATATAAAAAAATAATAATAAAAAAAAATTAAAAATAATGATGATAATAATAATATTAAAAATAATTAAAATAATAAAAAAATAATAATGATAATATTAATTAAAATAAAAAAATAACAATGATAATAATAATAATAATAAAATAATAATGATGATAATAATAATAAAAGAAAAAATAAAATAAAATAAGATAAAAATATTTAGATATTTTTAACATAAAATCGAGTAGTAGCGTTTTGGTGGTACTGGTAAATGTTAAACGTAATTGTGATTGACATAAAACGTCTTTATTTTATAAGAAAATATGTAATGGTTTTAAGTTTCATTAACATTTAACATTTTTAACATTGTAACTGGAAAAATATTTCTGAATTCTAAAATCCGATTGATATTAAAAGAAAAAAAGTTGAGAAAAGATAAAATTTCTAAATTTTCTGATTACTTTCGTTTTTTACAGCCATTATCATTTTTCCATTGGAAAAAAATATAAACAAAAACATTCAACTTCTTACAATATAAACTATCATTCATTATCAGGCAAGTCATTATTTTTTGTATTACTTATATTATATTTATTATATGAATTTAATGCCTTCACGGATCATATATTTCAATGACGATTTTTCTGGAACAAATTCTCAAAGAATCTAAAAGTATGGTTTTGTCATATAGAACAGGCGTAGAATGATAGCTGACAGTGGAAAGATATTATTATTATTATTATATAATAATATTTATTTATATATAATAATAATATAATAACGAATAAATGAATAAACTTTGTATTTTTATGATTATAATAGTTAATATTATTTATATAATATATAAAGTGGATTTAATAAATTAAATTAATATAATTACCCAAGTCTAAGAGTTTTAATTAAAAAAGAGAATCTATAGACCTATTTAATTTAATTATCAGGACTGGTTAGTGAAGCATAATGGTGTTCATTCTGGTTTTAATTATTATTGATATTTACCAAATAAAATCTCTATTGAAAACAGAATAAAATAAGAGTATCCATTCTTTAATGGAATGAAATTTCCTTTGAAAACAAAGCCATAAATTTATGAAAGGCCTTCGAATAAAACCTTGTTAAAAATATTTGGTTTCTGCCATTGTAATTATCTTAATTATATATTCCAAAAAAATAATTCAACTGTCATTTTCTGTGTTATATATGGCCATTATTAGGGGAAATAAATTTCATAAAAATTCTATAAGTTCAACATGAAAGATTTATTACCTTCTCAAATGATGCTCAAGACTGCAGAACATATCCCTGTACAACTTTTCCGATATTATTTACGAAATAATTGTTTTTTTTACATTTCCTCAGAAAATCACAAACTGATTTCCCATGTTTTCATACCAATTTTCTATGTTGGAGAATTTTTTTGATAAATTTTTATTTTTTCTTTTGTTATTCATAATTGAGAGAAGCTGACATTTTTTGTTACAACTAAAAGAATTTTTTTTCGTCTCCATAGTATTTACCAGTTGATTAGTCTATAATGAAATCTTCTGAAAAAAAAACCTCAAGGAAATTTACATGTCAGAAAATTTTAATTTAATCAAAAACTACGAAGAACGGCTTTTATTGTGGGTTTTTGTACCATCACTTATTTATATTGTTTGGTTTGTTTCAATGGTATTGAATTATTATATTTCTGCAAATTAAATTAAAAAATGTTATTTATTGATGTATATGTTTTGTTAGCTGCGATATCAACACATTGAGGAAGTTTTTCAAACTTTATTGATTAACAAAGACTAATAATACTTAAACAAACTTCATAAATTCAATAATTAAATATTGGATAGAAATTTTAAACTTCCCAAAAGAATTTCATTATTTAATAAAACAACATTTTAAATATTGGGCACATTATAAAAATTTAAAAATTCTAAAATCTGTTTAAGTACTCCCATGCTTTATTGGTTTTATTACTTTTTTATAATGATATTTATTTTTTGGTTTTTCATTATTTCATTTATGTTAAATCTTATATTTTTTTTCACACATTTAGACAATCCTCGAAACTGGGAAAATAATTAAATCTCTTCGTTATTTTATGTACATTTAGAAAGATGTATATGATTTCTTGATTGGATTTTGTAACGAAAAGAAAAAATAATTATTTTTTACGAAAACTTTTGTTATTTTCTATTTTTATTTCAATGGTGTAATGTTTAAATAAAAAGTAAATATCTATACCGAATCATTTAAAATTTTCAGTGATTATGAAAACATCCATGAAAACAAAACATGAAAAACTTCTATAATTGTTTTTATAAAAGCAAAACAAGGGTTAGATCAAGATTATTTATTTGTTAAATGATGGTGTTAAAGGCAATCAAATATTAGGTTGTTACATAAAGTTGCAATATGAAGTCCGCATCAACCTTATTCTCCGGACTTATCACCAACCGATTTCCATTTTTTCAAGCACCTGGAATTATTTACTCGTCAAAAGAAGGCTTTTCGATGTTTCATGCTAATTTTTACAGTGTTGGAATAAATAACCTTGTCAAAAGTTGGCAACGTTGTGTTGATTACAATGATGCATATTTAAATAGAATAGATAATTTTTTGGCAAATTAAGATAAAAATTGGCAATTTCATATGTAACAGCCTAATATTTCAAGGAATAACCATTTTTGAATTGATTTACATTTTGTTGAAATGAAATGACAATAAAGTCTGTGAGGTTCCAAAAATGCCAATATTTAAATGACAAAAACGAGTAGAAAAGAAAAATATCGTTTTTTGCAGAAGTGTGGTCTTTAATTCCATTGGAAATTAAAAATTTCCACTGATAAGCTCACTATATTCATAGTGAGAATGCTTTTTCCTTACGTTTAAACAGCTAACAACAAGAGATCATCTCACACAATCAGAAATCCGAAGGTACCATGCTTTGAGGTGGAATATTATTTTCCGAAAAACAGTCTTTCAGATATCAAAATAAACGGATAACCGATATTCTTGAATTTGTGCTGTCTTTAGGCAATCAGACATATGTAGTGAGTCTTCCGAAATTAAGTCATAAGAATGATTCCTATTGTTGGGAATTCTTATGACATGAGACCTTATCAAGTCGCAGAAATAAGTTGCTCGACTTAAGTGGGATTTAGTACAGAGTTGGTAAAAGATGAACCAAATATGTTCTTAGATAGAATTTTTTCCATGGTGTCTTTGAGCTTATATTAATAAATATGGAAAAAGTTTTGAAAAAGATGATTCTTAAAAAACATTTGATGTATTTCTTTGTTTCGTCATACTTTTTATTATCTATAACTAAAAATAAAGTTTTTTACAATTCCATAATCTTTTTTCGCTTCCTGCGCTGTAGTCATATTTGAAGATAGTTGATACTTTATTTAAAATAATTTTGTTTAAAATTTATCAATCAATGTTCTAAATTAAAATTCATCAATTTTGACATGTTTATTGAAGTGTCAATCATCGAAGAGCAATCGATCTTTATAGTGTCACGCCAATTAAGATTTGTTGCATACGGCTTATTAAAATCTACCAACCTCGTCGACAGGGAAAAATTTCACTATGATTTGATTAATATCATTAGTTATAAAATAATTAGTTATATTGGTTCATTGTCTTTTATAATAAAATGTATTTCAGCCATTTTAACTGCTCCCAATTTCTAACGTAACCGTTTACACCACACATTTATTACTGTATGTTTGTGCATTTAGGGTTTAGTATTATTAATAAATGATCTTTATAAATTATATAAATAATAATTACACAATATTATCTGGCTTACCTGAAAACTCGTGAGTTTTCACACTAATAATTTTTTTTCTTTTAATAATGATGAAAGAATGTAAATATTAAAATCTGTCGAAAAAAATAATATTTTTGATCTTTATTTTATATTTTTTTGATAGTTTTAATCAATCAATGAATAATTGCCTTCATTCAAAAATAGATAAAAAAATGCAAATGTTTCTATTTCATTATGATAAAGGAAAATGCTATAAAAGAACGCAATAAGTTAATTAATGTTTTTTTTGAAGAAATTGGCTTTCACTTATTAAAATTAAAAAATCATGTTGTTCATATGAGGGGATTGGGAGGGATTCATTTATTTTGAATTTTAACTAAGGTAGAAATTAATTTCAATATTTTTATTGAAAGTTAAGAAAAATGATTGAAGCTTTGCAAAACTCATCTCAAAAGGTAATCTTTAAGACTGTCTTTAGTTACAATATACATTTTTGGCCATTCATCAATAATTATTCAACCATGGTTGGGATGTCTGGTAAATAGTAAAGCATAATTTAAATAACCAATAGGTCAATTCTGATTAGCCAATTTCTTCAATTTTTTTACGCAGGGTACCTAAAAGTACATAGAGCCGGATATTTGTATTATGACGATTTCAGTCTTCATTGAGGTATAAAGCATTCACAATTTATTTCTAATTGTGATGGAACATCTTTAGACTAAGAGATCATCAAAGTGATGTATATAATTTTTTTAAACCACATATGAAAGATACCAAACATTTTATAATGTTTAACACATTAAAAATATTAATACTTAAGAATACTTTTTGGAGATTGGAAATTATATATAGTTGAATGAATAATAGTTATCTTAAGGAAATATCTCTTCTGTTCATATGATATAGGTTGCGTGAAAAGTTACGCAAGTAAGAATAAAACCACCAGAACTATTAATTTAAGTTGATTTTATTATTACATTAAAATTTGTATATTACGCTGATATAACATATTATTCATGCAGTAAAACAAAGTGCTTATATAACTTTTTGAAGTTTGTCTGATTTATTTTAAAACCCCCTGTAAAATAGTCCTTACCAATTCCAGACACTTTGTCCAGTTCTTCTTCAAAATTTTATGTCATATCTGAATTGAAAGTTTGCAATATACTCGTATAAAGCTGCTATACCTTCTTCGTTTTTTGACTAAAAACGTTTTCCAAGAAGAAATTTGTTTATGTTTCTAAAAAAGTAGAAGTTGCTCATTGCCAATCTGGTGAATAAAATATTTGTTCTAGCGAACATAAATAAAATTTTTTGATTTTTGCCCTTTGCCAAGCCATAGTGTGAATACGTGGATTATCTTGATTAAAAATGATTTTTTCTTTTCTTTCATTGCATCCAACTGGTCTAATAGCCTTGTTTTAGAAATCGAAGTTACCAATTATATATTTTCCTAGGTAATCTATTAGCAGAATATCCTTGGTATCCCAAAAAAACCATTGGTAGCACTTTTCTATCGTTTGTTCTCTTACCAGTTCTTTTAAAAATGGATATTCAGCTTACATCCACTATAGACGTTATCGTTTAAATTTAGAATCGTAATGTTAAATCTAAATTTCATCTATAGTTATGAAACGCCGCTAAAACAGTCATTTCTTTTATTAGTAATGTTTAAATGGTGTTCAAAACTTTAATTCCTAAAGATCTTTTACTGAATTTTTCAAGAATGTGGCATCAGTTTTCTAAATACTTTTTTCATATCCAATCTTTTAAAATATGACTAACTCGATCGTCTTAGATTAACAAGGTTTCATCATTTTCACGCATGGTCACACTTAAATGTTTTTGTACAATTTTATAAATTAGTTCAACAATTTCGCCAATTACTGTGAATTTTAGATGCCGAGCAAAAATATATGATTGCGGGATATTCATTTTTTCTATACTAAAAATAATAAAAAACAAACCGAATTTAAATGTGTTAAACAATAATAAAGTGATTGATTCAAACAAAATTTTAAATGTCTTAAGTTGAAACATGATATATTAAAATAGCAAAGAAATATTTGTTCTTATACTATTTTTAGGTGATTTTTTCATCTATTTTCACGCAATATATAAATCGAACGACTACAATGAAAGTTTGAATAACTTAGTATGAAAATTTTATAGTAAAATACTAGTCTCGAATTAGAAATATTTGTATTATATAATTTTGTTCTGTATTTTGCTCCAAAATATTTTACCATATGTGTAGATATTTAATGATTTTAAATAACTTTATTTACTTTTCATAGATTTTTCTTAGGAAATGCTTCTCATAACAGAAAGGAATCACGACAGTCTTATTAATAATTAAAATTTACGATTTACAGGAACGAGTGTTGTAAATTTAAAGTTTTCATACTCCACATGTTTTGTTGAATTAATTCAACAAAGGTATTTATCATATAAAAGGATATTTAATAATAACTTTGAGAGAATATTATTTTTCATTCTGCCGATTAGTTTTGTTTGAATATTTTTGAATAATTTTATTTATTTTAAAATATAAAAATATCCAATGAAATATAAAATGCATCTAAGACCTTTTTATAATAGAATCAAGAAATTATCTTATATTATCTATTATTTTTATGGTTTTAATATTTATCATTTAATATCCATTAATCTGTGAATGATGAAATCCCGTAATTGTTTATTTTCAAAATTTTACAATAGATTAAATTATCTTTAAAATTATTTTCCTTATTGATTTTTGTTTATATTTATAGATTTATTTATTATTTTCTTAAGAAAAATTTTTTAAAAATTATTTAACAATTTAAAAGTTAATTTGAACAATAAATTTAAAGAACCTCAATAATATTTATGTTTAAAGCATAAAAGAGAATAGAAAAAAAGAAAATTCTAACGGAAAATATTTTATATATAAAATTTATTTTAAGAGGTAGTAAATTTGATAAAAATCAAAAGATTTTTTCCAATTACATTTTATTTAAAATATTTAATTTTAACAAAAAGGTTATTGTTTCAAACAAAATTTTTTAAACAAAATATCTTGAAACATCATTTGATATAAAAATAAAAATATTTATTTATCAATGAATTTGGAAAGTTTCTCGTGATAAAAATTAATGTTATCATAAATTATAAAGTTTTAATCATTTAAAATAAAGTTTCTCTAATTTTTTAAAAAAAATATAAGTACCATTTACAAAAATATTAAATTCTTTATAAACTTTTAATTAATATAATTTTGAAGAAATTATTATTGATGACTTAAACACTTAATTTATTTTGTCCATATAATTAATTTTGGAGTCAATTATGTTTATGTTTTTATATACTCAAGATGGCTAGCTAAAGTAAACAAAAATAGAGTTTTCTGTTAGCTAAATAAACATCGGCTATCTTGAACATTAATGATGTCAAATAATTTTAATTTTGATTTTTTTAGGATAATAAATATTTTTTTAATATAGGTTTCTTAACAGTCATGAAATTATTAAATATATAATAAAAAAATAATTATAATAAAAACTAAATATAATGAAAATTAATCAATTTAAAAAAAAAATTTATAATAAAGAAAAATGTATTTATAATAAAAAAATAAATATATAATAAAAAAGTAATTGTTAAAACCTATATGTATGAATTTTACAACTCTTTTTTCAAAAAAGATAAATAATCTCAATCAGAGAAAGATTACCATAAAATTTACGTAGGATATTTCTTTAGAAATAAACAGGGAATTAAAATACACCACTGTAATCAGAATTGATTATTGAAATAAATAATTAATTTTTGAACTAATCCAATTCATTTTCATTTTTTTCTAAAAATTTGTTTATAATTTTATATATTAATTAACTGAAAAGTTTTTATCATATAATTATTGTTGTATGGGTTGTTAATTTATTAGTTTATTGATTAAAAACTCAGTGAACAGTAATATAAATCAACTTAATATTAAAATAATTGATATTATTATAAAAGAATTTTATTAAAAAAATTTGAAATTATTATTTATCTAAGTGAAATTAATTAAAACTGAAAAAATAATTTTCTTGTGATCAAAACAATAAATGTACTCATTTTAATGAAATAGAGTATTAAAAGGCGTAATTACAAAAAAATTGAAACATTAGATTTTGAGATTTTCGAATTGCTCAAATTTAGTTTTAACATTGTTTAAATGTATCAATTTGTAATATTTTTATCATATCACATTGGAAATCTTATTTTGTTATATCTGGTAATCTCCTTAAATTTTATTTAACTATAATATTTCACATTAATTTTAGGCTCTGAAAATCATGAAAAGCATAAAAATTAATCGATTGACATTTTTGTTCGAGTTCAAAATTAGACAGAAAAGCAACTGGTTCAAAATTAAGTTATAATTGTTGTGTGGGTGTCACTAAGTAACCCACTGTTCCCTGGTGTTATTTAAAATTCTATGGAGATGTTGAAAGCTTAACATTACTAATTGAAAACTAAAATCTAAGTTAACATAATTGGAGTTGTAGAAGATGTACATGTTGACCAAAACAGTATATTGCCATTTAGAGCCAATAAAAATGTTTGACCAGCTTAAAATATGGATCAAAAGCTTTTATTTCTTTTGTACCAAACAAACAAACTTAAATATTTAAATAGAGTAATTTTCCTCTTAATGTGACTGAGAAATCAAAATATATATTATAGTTTCTTTAGAAATCTTGAGATTTAATATGAAGATATCACTATAGTAGCCACTAAAAGTTAATAATAAACATAAATAAGTAACATATAATATGAAAAATAAATAAGTATAATAAAAGATATTTAGCACCATAAAGTAATTATTTAGGGTTTCGTTTCAAATATTAGAATATTTCTGAACATGCAATAAAGACCTTAAAGTCTCTGGTTTTTCACTAGTATGAACTATTTTCTTTAGATGATGTTACTTACCTTACTTTATGTATAAATTAATAGAAAACAAGTACTCATCACCGAGTTTTGAGTGCTATCATCTATTTTAAACATAGGAATTTTGTTTTATTTATATTTTAGTATAAGTGTTTGTTAATCAATTCTTTGATATCTGAAAAAAATAGCTTAAACCTTGGGTAAATGAAAATTCTGAAGGCTCAATAATCAGCAAAATTTCTTAAAAAGGAAACTAGTTCCCTTATATGTTGAAAACGAATTAAGTACTTTTAGTTTTCATTATAAAGTTACCTTATTTATCATTTTTAATTTTATTCTTAATAATAACAAATAAAAATTCAGAAAATAATAATATAAGGCGACCATTGTACTGGCTTGTTCTCAGGTTTGTTCTCAGGTTTAATCTCATTCTATACAAATAAATAACATTATGATTAAGCCAGTTGATTCTTGACCTGATAAACCTTCATAACCCTTTCAGCTTCGCTGAGCAGATGAGCAGCACCATATAGCTTTCATTTAATCAAAGATAAATATGAGTTATTTTATTTATCTTTGATTATAACGTTAATTTTTTCTCATCTAATAATAAAATCAATACTATAATTTTTGTAAAGATTATATTTTATGAAAAAAAATAAAATTCCCATTAAAAGATCAGAATGTGATGTTTCTTATTAAAAATCTTAAAGATAATAACAATTTTTACGAAAAATAAAATCATCCGAAAATATCTGAAAAATAAAGGGAAAATTTAATAAATTTAAACAAAGTCCATAAATCCTAAATTGCACATATTGTATTTTTCTCTCATTTCTCCCCAACAATTAGGCAGATATACAAAGTAGTAAAAAAGCATCTCGGAAATTTATCTCCGGGAATTATTTCAAGCTTAAGAAACAGAAGGAGGACGATGTTTTGGTACGTTTAGCTGCGGTTGAAATAGGGAGAATGAAAATAATTATCTGATAAAAAGGGGAATATTTCAGAAATTACAATCTGTATGAAACTGAAATCACTGGAATACAGTAAACTGGCAAAAAACGTTAAAAAGAATCATTATTTTTTATCATTTTTCAATTATCAAAGCTTTTACAAATATTGAAAAAATCCAACCATTTAATTCTCAATGGAAATCATTCAGCAACAAGTTATGAGAAAATGTTGTATGAGAAGAAAATCAATTTTGGAATTTTTTGTCCAATACATTAATAAAAGATTATTAAAGAAAATACAAAAAATTTAAATTTCATGGCAACCACAAAATTAAAAAATATTAATTGCAAATTTATTGAGATTTATGGAAGAAAAACCCAATGATTTTTGTGGAAGGCTTTAAATATTTACTTATACAAAAAATAAATTTATATGAAGAAAGACATCTTATTTCTTTTTTATTTTTCTTTTAGAAACAGACTTCGAAAATAAGGAGTATCGTGAATTTGAGTAAATTCTGAAAAATCCTTTCCTTTCTTAAACTATTTTAGTAATTTAAAAAGACTGAATAATATATATATATATTTTTACAAAAGTTTTAATTTAATATCAGAGGTAACCCAGATAATTTGTGAAGTTTTTTGTTGTGTGAATTATGTATGTATAAAAATACCTGTCTTTTTTTTAAAAAAAATGGTTTTATAATGAAGTGTTATATTTTATCTTTATTGATTTTTTTGAATTGATCAATTTCTATAAAAATTAATATCTTTTTCTATTGTACATTCTATTGAAATCAATAAAAATGTAATTCGAGCACGTTTCCTCGATAAATTCAAAATGAGGTCTAACCCTTCAGAGGCATGTCGTGAGAAAAGTTTAGCGTCCGAAGATGATGCCTTAAAGAAGAGAACATCTCAAAAATGGTTTGCAAAATTTTGAACGGTGATGAGTCACTTGAAGATATGCACACTCTGGGAGACCATCATACATCAATGACGAAGACTTAAAAAAGTATTGAGAAAAATTCCAAACTGTCATTCCAAGATTTATCCAAAAACGTTTTGTCAATAACGATATTATTAAAATTTTTCATTAAAAATTTATTTATTTTAATTATGATAAAAATATTATTTTTTAATATGATAATTTTTATTTTTCAAAATGTCATTTTGATAACGAAATGTTTTGAAAATTTTTTATTAATAATATTTTAAACCAATAGTTTTATTTAGCTTACAAAAATTGAAAAAATTAATTACTTAATATTATTATTATCATTACTATAATATTTATACTATCTCCTTATAACTATTTATTATATTACTATATATTATATAGAATAAATGATTTCTAAATGATTAATTTTTATTAAACTTTTTCTTTCTTCAAACTTATACACAGAACTACAACTTTTTATTTTAATATATATTTTATATTAATTTATTAAGTTTATAAACATCAATTTTTGTTCAGTGGCTTTTCAAAATTAATTTTTTTAATTAATTATTAATTTTTATAGTGATAGTTTAGTCAAAGTAATTTCATAATTTTCTTTAAAAATCGGAAAAAGAAAATTTCTAATTTGCAGTTTACTATTATTAAAAAGTTGAAAAGAGAAATTTAATTAAAATATTTAATTTTTAAAATTAATTTAGTTGGAAAATTTAGATTTTTATATAACGTCAAAATTAAAGAAAAATATTTATAAAATATAAATTAAAAATATATTTCTTTAATAAGTATATTTAATAATAATAATAATAATAATAATAAAAATAATAATAAAATTATTTTAATCAATAATAAATGATATATTCTATAATTTTATATATATGTATATATATATTCTATAATATAATATATTAAATCATTAAAAAAAATCTAAAAAATAAAATAGTTTGACATAATAATTTATTATTTAAACACATTTTAAATGTAAAATTAGCTTTATTTATGCCATATCGCGAGGGGGCTTATAAATATTGATTAACAATATTCTTTAGTATATATCTTCGAAATTTGTTAACATTACAGTATAGGGGCGTATTTCTAATAAGCATTATAATAATGATAATAAAACATTGAAAAGAGAATGTGATATGTATAAAAGCGATACAACAACATCTGTTCATTAATTTATTTTTATTAAATACATTTTGTTTTAATAAGATAAATTAAAATTAAAAGACAAAATTAAAAATTGTCATGTTTAGATGAATAGGTGAATACTGAATTGATTTTGTCTAGGTAGACTGTAATGAATGCTAAATTTTTTTGAAAGAAATCGAAGTCAATTTAACAATTAAAACAATATAATGATCTAAAAAAAAATTTTTTACATTACAAAAAAAATATTTTCAATATGCATTTTTAACAAAGTTTCCATATTGAGCTTCTTAGATATAAAATGTGAGTGGGATATTTTTTTGTAAGATGATAACAAAACCGATTAAATATCCAAATAATAAATAAAAATGATACTTTGAAATTTGGACAAAAAAGTTTAAAAAAGAGCTGGACATGTCGTGAGTTGAGAGAAATGAAAACCTGTAAGACTAATACGACAAAAATATGGGGAATAAAATGTATGATTTGTAATACAAGATAAAAATACATTTAAAACAAAATAAAAAAAATTGAGGTTGAATTTGTAAAATAATTCACCAATTTTTCCCCAACATTGAATAAAAGAAAAATAGGGTATCCTTTTTTTTAAAGTTAAACATTCCAACTTTGAGACAGGAATAAAAGGAAAAATACTTTGTAATATATATTGACATTGTTGTCAATAAACTTCATTCATAAAAAGTAATATATTAAGAAAATATTATTTGCTTATAATAATATTTCCTCGAATAAATATTTCAAATATTTCGTGTCAAAAATTTCATTCAGACTTTATTTGTTTTAAAAACAATTAAATTAAAACAAATATTTTTTTTTCATCCTTTTATTTACTTAAATTAATTCATTACTTTTTGGAATACGTTCTGTGGTAAACATCACCAGGTCCCGAAGATGATCAATATTTTGACCAGTTTTTTATAAGACGATATATGGAAAAATAGAAATATTTCAGTAAAAATATTTGATAAAAATGTGTAAACAAAATTCTGATTTCAGTCAGCAACTGCTTGGAACATGTTAACAATTTTCAATAGATTTTTTTGTCGGCTAAATTCATATCAGAAATAATGCGTTTATTGATAATGGCATAACTATTTTCCTTTTTATTGTAATAATAATAATAATAATAATAATAATAATAATAATAATAATAATAATAATAATAATAATAATAATAATAA
>JBBMKC010159094.1:0-15573 GCA_037834085.1 Bipalium vagum
TATTATTATTATTATTATTATTATTATTATTATTATTATTATTATTATTATTATTATTATTATTATTATTAATCTTAGTACTAAAATGGAGATAAGACAGAAAAGTATATATAGAAATAATGAATGTCTATTTCATATGAAGGTGTTGCAGTCCATGAATTAAATATTTTTCCTCAATATTTTTAATAATTTTATAAATAATAAAATATTATCAAATTTCAAAATTCATGTTAATAATTTTCTTTGAATTTTGAAAATCAATATCCTTTCATTATTAAGTTATTGACATATATGAAAAATTTGAGAACAATTCCTTTAAAAAATTAATTTAAAATGAATTATAAAAAATAGATCAAACTAAAAAATGGTATATTAAGTTTAGGAAAGCTTATGTCGGTTTTAGCTATCCGTTTTTCTAAGTCAAATTAATCGCCATGTCAAATTTTGAAATTTTAAAATTACTTAAAAGTATTTACAAAAACATTTTTTTAACCCTGAAAGCTTGTTTTATCATTTATAAAATTGGATTAGTGCAAAAATTTATTAGTTTATCCATGTTGCAGCGGAATTGTTTTCAAATTATATTTTATTTTAATAAATAAAATTTTATTATTATTATTATTATTATTATATATAACGGATATTTCCAAATACTATTCAGGATACTGTTAAATAATAACCCCCAAAGAATCTTTAGAGAAATGAAAATGATGATAGTATTTGGATATTAAAATGTTAATAGGTAATAGTATCAAATAGTATCCACATGTGTATTTTAAGAATGGAGATACTAATTATAAATATTCGTTATATATAATAGAAAGATACATTTTTCAATTAGAGGATATCTATTTTATGTAGATCCATACCAAAAGTTTTGTACACAGTCCTGTGTTTGGGGTCAAGTAGGTGGTAATCACTCCGTGCCAGGTCTGACGAATATGATGACTTTGTTAGAAATTGGCACTTCAGTTTACAGATTTTAGTAATATATAGTGATACTAGATATTTATGTGTTAGAGAATGTTCAAAAATTATTTGATCCAAAAATATATGGTAAACAAAATTAATATCGTTTCTGACTAAATAAATTTTAATATATTTATTGATGAAAATCGATTAAATTAATTACAAATTTTAAAATTCAAATTCAAATTGAATCAAAATTCTTTACGTATTTTTATTATTATTAATATATCGTCGCTGTTCATAATTTTCAATATAATGTCAGCACGGTCCTTTTTTCTTATCCAACTTACCACTTTCAAAAATCTGACCTCGCAATTTTCGGACATAGAATTGTTGACATTGAAAGATTGGCATATATCTTCGGCCGTAGCTCATTTCTGCTCCATTTTTTCCATTTTGACCCACAACCTTTCATAATTCAGTAATAATAAAAAATTTTGATCTTCCGAAAGATTTGACATTTCTAAATTCTAAAGATTAGCAATAAAACAAACATAATTAATTAATTAAAACAATCCATTAACGTAAAAAGTCATTTATTAAATCTAGTTTTTATGACATGGAGTATTATTATATCAATATACGATATAAAGTTATGGTATTTTTTGCTAAAAAATTATAATACCCGTTCAGGAGAAATTTAAAGTCTGATGAAGACTTGATTAAAAATGATAAACTAATAATTATTCACTGTTGATATGAATATTTTCCTCTCTTTTTACTATAATAAGATGTAATATAACAACAATTCCCGTACAATTGAGGAGGATATTATGGAAAGAGCTCAGACATGGTAAGGTCAAAATCAAAGACATTTTAGCCTGCTTTGTCATAAATTACATATCGTCATTATGCAAAAAATTGCATATTAATATTATTTATATATTTTTATATTTAATATATTTATAAATTAATTAATCCATACACACAAATGTGAAATAGAGTTATTATTAATAAAGCAAAAGACACATCCTTCTTTATTTTTATGAGGTGACATTTGCAGCAGAAGCTTAATTTGTATTTTGTTGTGCAACCAATGATTATTATAAAAATATTTCATTGGAAATAAGAATAAAGCATTATTTTATTTATTTTTATTATATTTATTTGTTTTTCTGAATTTTAGTTTTCTTTCACTGTTAATGAATCAAAACTGTATAAATAAATAAAAATCTTAAAACATAATGAAGAACGATAAAATATTTCCATAATTCCTTCAATAAATAATAATATTTTTAGTGAAAGACAAATTAAATTATTGTAACATATTGTAATACTTATTTTTATAACCACTTAGAAACAGGTTAACTAGCTTATTTGAGGGGAGACCGTCTATATTTGCTTATTATGGGCAGAAAATCTTAAGACTACTAAAATGTCAACAGAATTCCAATCAGATATTAATATATTCATTGTGTCAAATCACTTAACAATCGATTTATTATGCCCACTGCCAAAAGTAACATGTGTAAAACATTTCTCAACATTTTTTTGTTTGATGATGTTGATGTTTGATATTGTTCCGAACTTGAACCAATATACCACAAATTAGTTCATTCAACAGCCTTCGTTGATCAATAGGAAAGGTTGCATGAAAAAGCTTGTCCACATGTTTCTAAGAATAAGCTGCAAAAGTTATGTGGAATAAATATTGAAGTTTGGAGACATCTCCCATATTCGTCAGACCTTGCCCCGACGGATTTTCATCTCTTCAAGCAATATTGATCATGTCATATCTCGAAAAAACTTCTATAGACCACGAAGGTGTAAAAAAATAACATTTCGGAATTCATCAGTTCCAGAAGATTTTTATGCAAATGGAATCCGGAAACTTGTATCTCTTTGTGGGAAATGTTTCACAGCCAATGGAAAAATTTTTTTAAAAATTATATAACATGTACTTTTTTCAATTTTGAAAATTATGATGTAATCGGACATTTACAATCTAATACACACACAATCTAATAAAAAATCTTAAAATAAAAAACCAGACTGAAATTATATCACAGAAATTAAATCTTCCACAGGTCAAAGGGTTATATGATTTATGACCTGATGTCAAGGTCTGATTTACTTTCTTCAGGAAAAGAATTTACTTATGAGTAAATTTAATAGGGAACATCAAATATTAAATGGTCCAAAAATTTTAATAAAAATTGATTTTAATATATTTCTTTAGGCTTGAGATTATCTGTGTTTCTACGAAACAAGGGGTAAATCCATTCTAGCATTAACTTCAAACTGTCTCATTCTCCCAAACATATTAGGTGCGATAGTCCCTGGTGTCGGGCTCACTTGAGATATCTTTTATATTCCATTGGGTTAAGATCAAGTGATGAAACAGAGATAAAGATAAAACGTGTTCGACATTTAAAAGATTGAAGCTTAAATTTACAAATATAACATAACGCAAGTATTAGTACGCATAGATTTTGCACAGGATTCCCCCCAGATAATATGCAATACAACGAAACAGTATTAATAGTCAGAGGATTTAGTTTATATTAAAAGAGTATAATTGTACCTGAGATGGTAATTGATATTGTACAAAAATTACTTCAGTCCAAGAAATAGTATCCAATTTCTACCTATTGGATTGTCGTAGGCAATTAATTTTATCACGCAATCTATTATGAATGAAGTCTTTCTGGGTCACCTAGAAAGACGTTGATTGAGACATGATAAGTAGTTTCCATGTTACGAACAATGATGGGGTTTTGAAGAAAAAGTATCTCTTTTTGTCAAAAGTTACATAATCTGAAACATTCTTGTTTTCAGTCCCATGACAAAATTAGTAAAATTGTGGAAATTATTTTCATTGTTTAACGGTTAGCTTCAATTGAATGTAACAAATGGTCATAATTGTTCTAATAATAATAACTAGGGTTTCATTTTAAGTATATTTGCTGTATTTCGCATTATGTTACTGAATATTTTACTATTTGGAAGCCAATAAGTTCATTCGCTTTTTAGAAGTGCAATTTCTATACATTTTTTCAAATTTTGTTTTAATATTATATTTCAAAATTCAAATATAAAATACAAAAATGTGTGTTTCTGGTCATATTTTGTTATAGTACCTCGGTAAAGGAAAATTTCATATTATAATGAAATAATTTATTACTTCTGTAAAAAAAGCAGTAAAAAATTTTAGAATATATAGAGCTCATACCTTATCAACTTGTAGTCCATATTGTCGGAAAGTTCTTGGTCTAGTCAAGAAATAACAATGAAATCAAACAAAAGCATTTATTTTAATCAACAAAAAACCCTTGTAGATCAATACAACGATACCAGCGATTTTCCATTTTTCTATGCTTTCTAAAAATTACTTTGATTGAATTCTCCAAAATATTGTTTTGTTTCCTATTTCACTTTCTCATTTGACTTGAATTTCTTATCGAAAAGGAATCTTTTGAAATTGAGAAATAAAAAGAGGTCATTGCTTGTCAAATCTGAAGAATATTGAGGTTGAGATATCAATCCAAAGCCTAATTTGTCTAATTTTGCTAGAACATCAAGTGATGTATGAGAAGGTGCGTTGTCGTGATGAGACAGTAATTTTGTATTCATCAAAAGTGGTCGACCTATTTAGAGTTAATTCTTCAGACCATGGAGCAACACTGGATAATGAGATCCTATTATATTTTTCCCTTTCTCAACATAGTCTGTGAGTTCTTGATATTCCAAAAAATCGTAGCCATAATCTTACCAGTTGTTTTTTTTAACTCTTCAGTGCATTTTTTCATATGAAATTCATTGCGTCGATTACTAAGTAGAATATGGAGTATAATCATGAAACCATGTTTCATCGTAGTGACGGCGCAAGAAGTCGTTTGGATTTTTTTTGAAAGAGTGCCAAACTTTTCTCCGAATTATTAACACGTTGCGTCTTTGGATCAGTGGTTAATGAAAGCGGGAACCATTTTTCAATCCCCTTTTTCATGTACTGTAAACTCTACATTGTCTTTTGAAATTTCCATAACCTCAGTAATCCGTCTAATCTTCACTTTTCGATCTACCATTATCATTTTATGTATTAACCTAGTATTTTGATCAGTTGTTCTATCAATTGGACAACCACCATCTTTAGTGTATGTGATACCTAGTTTAAAATCTGAATACCAATTCCAAACCTTCTTTTGTTTCAGTATTTTTGTTCTTTCATAAAATAATGTTTCATTAATATCCTAAATTTGTATTTGCCTATTTCAAACAGGCAGTTATTAAAATTATTTAAATTGATTGTATAAAACAAAAAATAATAAAGAATTTTTGTATGTAATTTAGAAGATTTTTTTTTAAATAAGCATATAAAATTTTATTTAGCTTTCGAACGTTTCGGACAGCCTAGTATAATATTACTTAAATATGTCGATTACTTGTCATCAAGTGCTTTCAGTAATATCTGGCGAAATGATTAACTAGGATATGTTTTGCTCGCAAGTTGAACAATAAGATATACCAAAATCCACAACATCGCAGACATTGTCTACATCATAAATCATTGTGTACTTTAATCAAATTATTTGTCTATATATTTAGGATATTTTTTTCCTAGTCACCAGACTTGTTTCTCAACCATTATTATTTGTCTAGGTCGTTACAGAATTCTTGAACAAGTAGATTCTACTGACTAAGATTCCTTTAGAAGATATGTTTACCAATTTTATGCCAGTAAATCTTCTCTAAGTTCTATAAAAGGTAATTACTTAAAAGGTGACATGAAGTTATTCATAATAACAGTGAAAATACCAAAAATGAAAAGTTAATGTCTGTGATGATTTTCGTGCAAATCTAACAAACTCTGTTTTAAATATAAGTGTAATATTCAATATTTAAATTTTATGTGAAATCAATAATCTATCGGTTAATTTAAATACTAAAATTCAAGAATATCAAGAAGATAGAATTATGCGAGAAATCATTGATTATAAGTCATACATGATTCATAGTATCCAACATTTATCTAAGGAAGATATGGACTTCCATGTGGAAATGTCGGAAAAAATATTTTGTCAATAAATATTTTTGATTTTATCTTTTTATATATTTTAATTATCTCCTTTTTAAATATTTCTCATATTTTGTTATTAAATTCTAAAAAAATTGAAGCACTTCTACGAATTTTAAAATTATAATAAAAAACAATAATCAAACAATAGTTTTTGTGAAGAAAGATATAAAAGTGGATTAATCAAAGGGTTAATTAATAGATTATGGTCTTTAACATCAGATTATAAAGAGATAGATAAAGAACTGGATATTATAAAAGAAAGATTTAAAAAGAATGCATATCCAGATAGAAAGATAGAAAAAATAATCAATGGAACAATTAGCAAATTAATAACTGGAAAAGAAAAAAATGAAAAGAAAATTGAAAATAGAAAAGAAGAGTTTAAGATCGTACTAAAAATACTCTTTTCAAAAGGATTTAGAACATTTAAGAACATAATAGAAAGAACTATTGAGCTTGACGATTTAAAATTTATTTCAATAACAACAAAAAAAAAGGTATTAAAAATTAAAACTCTAACACCTGCAATATTGTAAGCTAATATCGTATACTAATTTAAATGTCATGGGTGTAATAGCCTATACATAGGGGAGACAAAGTATCACCTCTGAACACGTATTAGCGAATTTTCGCAATTAAACAGAACGAGTAAAGTTTTAGATCATTCTTTGAATTGTGTTGTGCGAAAAGGGAAAGTTAATGCTGAAGAATTTCGAATACTTATGAATAATTTTGATAATAACGATGAACGGAAGATATGTGAATCGTTATTAATAAAAGCGTGGCAACCGGAGATCAATATTCAAACTGGAGAAAGTAAAAGCCAATTGGTGGTCAATGTTTTCTCAAACTAATTAATTTTTGGAAAAATTTTTTTTTTAAAAATGAATGTTTTTTTAAAGAGAAAAGAATTTTTTAAAAGTTAAAAATAATAATTTCCACCATTCAGAATTTTACAAAATATTTAAATTAAAAATTAGACCGATGTTTAGATAAATAAAAAATGTTGTTGTTAATATGAATGACCGATGATGAGCTGATAATAGTTCGAAACATGTTTCTTGATAATAAATGTTTGGAAAAAATTTATTCAAAATTATTGAAATGCGTCTATTTAAAAAAAATGTATGATGTTCACAAGATTAAAAATAATAAAAAATATATATTATATTATTTTGAATATCAAATATAAAATTTTAATAAAAAAAATCTTCATGTTCAGCTATTATTTTAATATATATCACATAATATAATAAAAATATTTTATTTCAATTATTACTATTCACAAATTTGAGTGAAACACTCTGATTTAAGATTGTGTTGGTAACAATTTTATTTTATCTTAAAAAATTAAATAATTAATTAACTTAAAAATTTTTCTTCTAAAATTAAATAAAATAATTATAAAATAACAAAAAGTATTTTAAAAAAAAATTATTTTATACTATTGTTCTCCTAGGTTAGATGAAACTTATAAGAGAGAATTTTAAGTTTAACAATTATTTTAAAAGTTTTAATATCTCTACCCGAAAATGAACGAAGAATGATTTTACAAAAAATATATTATTATCATAATTCCCAAAGTGCTTTATCAACACAGTTAATTAACTTTCATTTGACAATGTATCGAAATTAGCCTTTATTTCTCTTTGGAAAAAAGATTTTGGAAAATAGAAAGACAGGCTCGGCCGCTCACCAGCTTTTATAATCGAATAAATTCCAATAATCCCCAGTTTTGTCATATTTAATTCCAAAAATAGTATTGAAAAGTGGAATAGAGCCATCATATTAAATTTTTTGACAATTCTCTGAATCCATTCAATTCCCGTAATGCTCTCCTCTCCAGAATTTTTTGGTAGATAATAATCGAAGCCACATTTTATTATTAAAATTATTATGATTTTATAAAGGTATTGGTAAATTGGAATTAAGTTAAATAAAATACTTAAATTAAATTATTCATTTTAATTGCATTATTAAAACAAAAACGGTAACAGATAAAGTCTTGTATATAAATTTATTTTTCGATTTTACCATTTTTTTTTCTGAAAATAATTTTTTTAATTTTATATTATCAATTTTAAAATGTTTTTATCTTTTCTTAATTTACTTGTTTTTGTAATTTGATAATTTTCCCTTTTCTATTTGTGCAATTTAAATGATCTAAAATCAATATGAAAAATGGCTATGATCAGTGCCGATCTAAAATGCAATATTTAGAAAACATTATTACATAAAAATTATACGTTCTGTAGCTATTGGAAAAAGATTTTTAACACTTTCTCAAAGAGGACTTACACATTTCAGATATATAAAACTATATTTGATTTAGTTTTCTTAGAAATGATAAGATATATTTTCATTGATACTCAGAGAAAGGTGTCAGGTCAGTGGTGAATAAAGACGATGTACAATGATGAAACTTACATTTTTGGGATAGATTTAGGATAACTGGGGAATAAATAGATTTTTGTCAGAAAATAAGAAAGATTTATCTCCTTTTGCAAAGTCCTCTCATTATAAGAATTTTTCAATTTTTTTTTTCAATAACGATACATGTGACAAGCTCAAAAAGGGGAAAAGAATAATAATAAATGAAAATAATAATTTAAATTTGTATTTCTTGTTAATGAAAATAAATCCACGAAATTTTTAAGTTTCTTTATTGAATATTTTTACTATTAACTTTTGAGCATCCCTAAATTTTTATATTTATATTTTTTATTTATATTTAATATTTATATTTAATATTATTGGTATTCTGTAAATGTTTTCAGAGAACAGTAAATGTTAAATAAGAAAGATAATTTATATATTATAATTAATTATAATAAATTATTTTCAATTATTAATGAAATTAACATTTCTTTGGTTAAGACATTATATCTTTTTTTTATCCACATAATGGGTAAGCTTTTTTAAATTAAAATTTATGAATAAATAAATTTTAATTCAGACTTCCTATTGAAAATTTACAACAAAGGCCCTTGGTCATTTATCTTAACCAGGCACAGAAAAGAGAAATCTTATTCTTACAGAAATTTATAAAGGGAAATTGAAAAGATCTAATAATTTTAATAATTCATAATATATCTGCAAAAGGCACCCATTCATCTAGAAAAATCAAAAAACAATTTTTTTCTTATAAAAAATTTAACTACAACGATTTAATTCGCCATTACTATTGAAATTAACTTCGTTAAATTATTTCAATTAAAATGTAATTAGTTGTCTAAAATCCTTATGGCAAAATAATAAAAATAAAGAGATTTATTTTAAGCCGCTTTTTAATGCCCGTTGTGACTACTGAAATTTAAATACCGAGATTAGTTTACATGGACAGTTATTTGAAATTTAGAATATGAATTATTACTGTTATTACAGTAATAAAATAATAATAATAATAATAATAATAATAATAATAAAATTAATAATAATAATAATAAAATTAATAATAATAATAATAAAATTAATAATAATAATAATAATAACAGTAATAAATCAATTTCCATTCTCAATTATTCAGTCATCACATATTTAATCGATAAAAATATAAATAATTTAAGAAAATAATTTACACTAATAATATTTATTATATCTCAATTGGTGAATTAAATATTGACATTCATTTCTTAATTTCTTTCATTCTTATTATTTGTAAATAAATGGAAAATAAAAAATATTTTAATTTATATTTCTTGTTTGACTGCTGTTGCACAAAAACTATTTTTCCAAAATTTACTACATAAAAATATGTATTTCTGAAGAATATAATTTTCCATAGTAAATATTTTTCATTTCTACTCTTCCATTTATCTTAATTAATTATAATTTCCCTTCTAAGATTTGTCTATTATAATAATATCACGGATAATTTGGCAGGAGCACGTTTTATTTTATAAAATAATTTAAAATTTATTTAAAAATATTAAAATAAATTGAAAATTAAATTATTCGAACTTCTTTTCAGCTTACGAAATTTAGATTCAGTAACAAAAATATTATTTTAAAAATTCTGGAAAAATAATCAACATTAAAACAGCTTAAATTTTGAGTTTTTCATCAAACTATCAAAATTAAGTTTGATTTATTATAATGTATCGAACTTTTTATGTTTAGGACTAAAATATTTTTAGTAATATAATCAATCATTCATATTCAGAAATTTCTTCAGGAATTTGTTATTTTAGATTGAATTTTATACAACATTTTCCCAGAGGCCATAATATTAATAATATTAATATTAATTAAAATAATAATAATACATTGAATAATAATAATAATAATAATAATAATAATAAATTTAATAATAATAATAATAATAATAATAATAATAATAATAATAATAATGCTGTTTTAATATTAGTAGAGTAAGAATGGCCTGTGGAGACCACATCTAACTATAAAACTTTTTATGACACATTGTTTCCAAATGATTGAAAACCTTAAATCACTTTTCGTCATTCATTGAGATCCTATCAAATGATCCTATCTTTATTAATGGCAAAGATTAGATTTTATTAGAACGAAGTTACAACTTTTGAAAGTTATGCCAGATCAACTTTTTAATGCTGGTTTATACAAATAAATCTGTATACGAAAGCTTGTGTCATGAAGACTTGAATAAACAACTACTTTGAGTTCGTTTTCTTCAATTGTAATTGAATACCAACTCCATTAAATGTATTCCATGCAAAAATTATTAATAACCAACTTTATTGTAATAAACAACATAAGGTTTTAACCATTTTTGTTTTGAATAAAATACTTTAAATAGTTAATATGAGTGAATTTAGAAATAATTATAGATTTTTCCCTTTTATATTCGAAATTTAAATGTAAGCCACTAATAAGTAATTTTTCGATTTATAAAATAAAATAAGAAAAATTTAGAAATAAATAATCTTGTTAATATTTTTGCATTTTTTTTGTTTTACTAATTTAATTATATTTATGAAAAATAAATATATTATAATCATTACGAATATTTAAAAAGGTATGTTATATAAGATAATATAAACAACAATAAATAGATAAAATCTTGGTTAATTATTAAAATGTTGAATATTGCAATTTTTTAATATTTTAATTTGTTTAACTAAATGTTTAAATAGAGCGTTAAAAATGCGGCATAAATAATGAATATTTTATGCAGTTTTTAATGATTTTTCTTTGAAATGAAAATGATATTTTATTGGTACAATTTATTTCGTTTTCCCATTTTTTACAAACAATAAATTATTTATAATTATTAAAAATAATAATGTCGCAGTTTGCGTTCGATCAATTCATAATTGTAAATTTAAATCCAAATTTTTATTAAATTTTACTATTGATCATTCGTTTTTTTGGGGTAGGACCTGCAGCACCTGTTTTAATTGCCTGTATATGACCAAAGACCAAGTTGTAGTGGAAAATGCTATTATAAAAAGTTTAGAGAATGTTTTCCAAACTCCTAATGTTGTAATACTGTTTCCAGAAAAGGCGGTTGAATATTCAGTGGTATAGAGTGTGGCAATAGTAGATGCCTTTAGATAGAAGTTGCTGACTGACGAAGGGAACCACTTGAGCAGCATATTCTCACTCGCATAGTATCTGACAAATATACTGCTTTCAATGAAATCCTATTTGTTAGTTGTGGCTAAAATATCATTACACTCCATAATAATTTATTAATTCAAACCGTTTTCTGTTTTTGTTCATTTTACTATTAAAACAAATGAAATTATATATTTTTCACATTTAAATGTTCGCATTTAATTCGAACATATTGAGCTTTAAAATTTATCCTTGTTTTTATTAAAAATTTAATTTATACTTTTATTTAATTATTAATATCTTTTTGCTAAATATACTGCGAATTAAATTAAAAATTAAATGTTACGCAGATATTTTTAGCTTCTTACACTATTAATTTGTGGTGGTTTATACAGTCACAATTTGTTTGTCAAAATTATCAAGAAAAAATCAAAGGTGTTGAATTATTCATTAATTATGATTAGTGACATTTTCATGTATGATAATTGCTATAATAAAAAATTAAGTTTAAAAATATGAATTTACGAACGTAAATCGCAATATTACGTATCTTAATATGAAAAGATATACTAAATCGAATTTAAAATAGATAATTAATCGAAAATAGAAATTACTATGAATAGAAATTAATGTAAATAAAATAATGTTTTTAAAAATCAGATTTGCAAATAAATATTTTAAAACCATTTGTGTTATCTCAGTTTATTTGAATTTTTATTGTGACAGTAAATTTCAGTTTTTTTGATTGAACGTTCATCGGTAAACCCTTCTGATATTCAATATTTTGTTAAGTAACCTAAAAGACCAATTTCAATCTTCTTAACCCATCTAAAATTAGTCACTTTTTAAGAACTTAACACATTTATTTTTAAGATTTGTTTAAATAGATCAATTAAATATATCACTTTATACTTACAGTTATCTTCTTTTAAACTTCTTTTATTATTTTTATGTTTGCTTATTTTAAAATTTTAAAATGTTTTAGATGGATATGCAATTGGAATTCGACCTTCAAGATAAAGCATTTAATCTTATCAAACTTTGGATTACCTTCTCGTTTGTTCAATGAATCTCATATTTTTCTAACTGTTTTTTAAAAATTTTGTATCATTGAGACTAGGTCTTTTATGCTTCAACTGTTTCTTATAATTTAGATCAGTTGTTTCTAAACATAATAGATTTAAATAAACGGCAGTCATTTAACAAGATCAAAACTATAAGGTAATCGAAAAAACACTTAAGCATTAATCAACAACAAAGTCAACATTAATAACAAGTATATTTGACTATTGCTCTAACCCAATCGTCTTATAATAAATATGACTACTTATAAATAATAAAAAGAATATAAATAAGTACATAAAATATCAAATTAATGCTCCTTATTTCTTTTGATCATTGCCGTCTACAGTCAGTTGTGTCATAAATAGAGTCATTCTCTCGCTTAGAGTTTCAAGAAACAAGTGGTCTCTCTTACAATTTTTCCAATGGTGTAATCCGTAGTTGTCTATTCTAGAAGCTCCAATTGGTTACCTGCAACCATATGTCGAACTCACAGAGCTGGATATTGGCGTTAAGAAAATTAATTCATTGCCAGAAATTAAAAACGAGTCATGTAATTAAATTTTGCTGGTCTTAATTCCCGAATTCCGTCGTTCTTGACTGACACCCTGGGATCCATTAAGGAACTCATCGTTGATACAGGAACCAGGAAGACTCTTCCAGCTGATCTATTTTACCATCATTATTATTATATTATTTATTATAATAATTATTATTGTTTTTTTTTATTTCATTTGATTATTAATTTGTCATTTGATTTCATTATCTTATCACTGTGATTGTTTATTATTGTTTTATTATTATAATGTAATTTATGCATAAGATTTTTAATGTTCTAGATATTTTTTTATTATCCACACTACTACTTCTTTGGTGATGTATAGTAGGAATTTGACTAGAACTGTGAGGGTGAAAACATTCAGAGTTATCTTAGTGCTATATAGACATAAGAGTCAGTGAGATTCAGAGAAGTGTTGACTATTGGTTGTAAAGTATAGTTTGATTAATATTGAAATTCTTCATAATTTCGAACAGACTTTCAATAAATCTTATTGTTGTTATTCGATATCTTGGCTTACTCGAAGAATTATAGTGGAACCTAATCATAAAACAAGGTAGTGAGTCTCATAATAGTAACTGGTTAATATTAAAATATTCTTCTATGAATAATTGTAATTTTTATAATCTTGTCTATTAGAAAAGAAAAAATTTTTGTTTTTTTAATTTAAGGGTTGAGGCCTTTGTTAATTAATTAAATTCCCATAGAAAGGATTTGGTTATCACGTTTTCCTAATTTTCTAATGAAATTTGAGAATTGCAATCCTTGTCTAACCTGGAATCAAAAATGAAATATAAATAAAAATTAAAAATATTTCTAATAATAATATTGTTACTTTATTTTATCATAAATCAAAACCATATTGACTTACATAGGAAAATTTTTTCCTACCTGTAAAAATAATCGGACAAATTAATATTATATATTTTAAAATATATATAATAAAAAATTCAGTTAAATTAATAATATAAGGCATACAACATTATTATTTCTCAAGCTTTAGCAACCCTATATTAAAAACGTTATGAAAAGATTTGAACCTTAACAAAATGGTGTTAACATTAAGAAATGTGTATATTTTAAAATTCTTTGTAATTGAAAAAGAGTTTGTTGATAAATATTAATTTCTGATAATGAAAATAAAAAAAATATTGGATAAATTTAATAAAGAAACTATATTTTTCAGTTCCTGGTAAAAATGGAAAAAACATTGAAGATAAATATTTGACTCCGATATCTTATTTTAATTTTTTATAATATATTTCACTTTAATTTTTAACCTTGGTGCTACCACTGGGGTCCATATGGACCCCATGGATACTTTGAGATGAAATATCTTATGGATACTTCATTCGATTGCGCAATAAATTTTGGACATTTAATTATATGACAAAATTTATGAAATGCATTCATATAATACATAAATATCAAACCATAATGGTAGGGCATTGTATTGTAACACTCACAACCAATGGGGTCCAATTTGACCCCATTTCAATTTAATCTACTTATAAGCAATTTACAAAGGAACTACCGTATTTAAAACTTTTATTTGTCAATAAATAATAGAATAACATAACATTGAACTTCGAAAAATATGAACGTCCTAGACATTCCTTGATACAGCACACGAAATACATATCAATTCCGAATGCTCTTGGCACACAAACTTGCCACATTTGCTGCATTTCTCACGTACCTTACGATCAAGATCTCGAGCGCAACAACAACAACGTCCACGTTTCCTTGCTCCACTTGGAACTGTCAAATTTTTATTTCCCATATCAACAGGCATTTTCCGCTGACAATTTTTTTTATCTAATCTTCTTTTGTCTCGGCCCATTTTTAAAATTTTCCATTCTTTACAAATCTGAATAGATTTTATTATTTTAATGGAATATTGACAGAGAATTAACATGACCAAGGTCCTTATAATATACTTAACTTTCATTGACTATTTTATCTTAACAATGGAATATTAAATCAAAAATATATTATTTTTTATGTTGACGATTAAAAATTATCTTGTTTACTTTCACGAGTATTTATTGTCCTCTTCATATTTTTCTACTGGCTTATCAATATATAATATATTAATATAATATATTAATTATATTAATTTTCTAAATTTCTAAACTTTTTTTAAATTTTCAGAAATTTTTCACACATTATTTTTTAATTTTTAAATATTTTTGTGCATAAGTGATGGATGCTTTATAATGTTTACGTTTGACTGTAAATAAATATTAAAGCATATTCTTTTTATTATAATTTAATTCGTTGGTCTACACTTCACAGTGATTTCCATAAGGTTTTTATTTTTTTGTCGATCATAAACAACGCATATAACTACTCTTATTATCTTATATTAATAAAAGTCGATCTTCAATTAAAAGTAATAAATAATAAACCTAATAATTTTAATAAA
>JBBMKC010159205.1:0-15572 GCA_037834085.1 Bipalium vagum
ACTATATATGGTATAATAAGATTAATCATAATAAATATAATCATATTAATAAATAAATCTAATAATACTAATGCTAATAAGTATATTAATATTAATAAATAATATATATAATATTAATAAATATATTAATAATAATAATAATCAATTTATTAATATTAATAAATATAATATTATTAATAAATAAATATATTAATAATAATAATAATAATAAAATTCATTAATATAAATAATAAAAATATTAATTAGTCAAAAGGGGAAGTTATCAAATTTATTTATTCTTTTTTTAATATATTAATTCTGAAAATTTCCCTTTTCATAATTCCCATTACCTTTCCCAGTTTACCTGGAAATGATATTTTGATGACGGTAATTAAATTGTCTTTTGCATGTTAATTTTGACCTTAATTTTATTTAGAAAAAAATTAAATCTACGATTATAATTAATTAATCTGTTTTCGGAAAACTATTTAATAAAAATAAATAAATATTAAAAACGTCGGAACCTTTTGAAAAATTATGAAACAAACCGTTTCCGAAATACTTATTTATCTTGATATATCAAATTAAATATTATTTTAGTCAATTTTTTATCAAGGGAATCACTGGAGCCAGCATACATCCTCTTTTCATGACAATCATAATTTATGGAATTTTTTGTTTCTATTCAATCCCATTTGTCTCGCTGGGTATATATAATATATAGGACACTCCTTATGCGGATTAATGTAGAAATTTTCAACTTGAAGTTTTTATATTTATGATATGAAGGACCTCTTAATGTCTCATACCAGCAAACTGTCACAACTTTCATGTTTTGCTAGCGTTTCCTTTTGACATTCAATATATACAATTTAATTTTTTTCCCGTCACTTCTTTGAAATTTCGAATTACATCAAAGATTCTCCAGCAAGTGCTGGTGATATTTATACTGCTGGGCACCTGTTAGGCTTCTATCGAATATTCGTCTTCATTTACCTAAACAAAAAACTCTTTTTTGCAGACGGTTCCCCCTCTCTGACGGTTCGGTACAAAAAGACTTAAACTTTCCATTCGATGAAATAAGGGAAAATTATAATTTTAAGAAAATATTTTGATTGTTTTTTTTTAATTCCTTTGCCCCCTTAATCTCCATTTCCAATTTAATTCGATTTCTATTTTCAATGAAACAGATAATAATTCTGAGTACGGTAGAGACTAAGAATAAGATTCAGAGAAGAATTTCTATTAATTTTGAGATGTTAAGAGTATACTTACCTATACCAAAAGTATACTACATAAGATTAGTAAATCGAGATTTTGGTATTAAAAGTACTAATAAATTGTATTTGTTGAATTTATTAACTGGTCTTGTTCAAATAACGATCTTTTATGTTTATGATTACATCTCCAATAACTATACGATGCACAAAAGACTTCCTTCAACAGATTACTTTTCATTGGTTCTTTGAATCATTGAATCATTGAAACCATTCTTATTAAGTTCTTTCAGCTATAATACGGTTACCATGAGCATCTATAAACAATGTATGTTCATCGAGGTAGCCTTTTTTTTTAATTGAACCAGAAATCTAAAGCTTCCCTCAAATTTTGGTTTAATTGGTTTGTGGGTACAAATTTTGATATGCAAAATGTAAAATGTGTAATAATAATACTTTAGGGATATTATAAAACATTGAAACATAAATATGGATTTTAACAACACATCCATTTATTATTTATGAAAGTTTTTGCGGTTTAAAATTTATGTTATATTCAACAAAATATTATTTTTATTATTATTTAAAATATTTTGAACCTCGTTGCCTATCCTTCATTCTCCTATTTTTCATTGACCATAAAATTCTTTTCAGAGATTTCTTTGACCTGCTCTTCAAATTCTTTCGCTCCTGGAATTTCAGAACAATTATTTCTAACGACGTGCAACAATGATCAAGACATACCAAAACTAAACGGTAAGAATGTATGATGGTACTGTTTTATTATCATTTTTTTCTTTCCTTGATTGTGTTTGGAAAAAAAACCATTAAAAATAAGGAGAATGTTCTCCTTGGAAAATACTGAAGATTTTAATTGATACGGAAAAATTCATCTATTTCGATGGGTCTTATTTATTATCCTTATTCCTGAAATTCCATATATAATTAGTATGGAAAGTTGTTACAGAAAAATCTGCCACGAAGAAATTAATCTGATAATCTGCTCCTGTGCATTGATAATTATTAATTAATTTTTATTTTTACGAAAAATTTCTTGTAATTTTTCATCACAACTGATTGAAGATTAAAGGAATTAGACTGGAGAAAATAAATTTCCTGGAGAACTTGATCACAATTAATTATAAATAAACAATTAATGGATGGTTTGCAAAATATATACAAAAAGGAAAATGTTTTTATTTTTTACTCTCGGTGGTGGTTTATTTTCATTTCTTAGATCCTCATAATGATCCATGTATTTCCCAGTTCTGAACGGATTTTCATTAAGACCAGTCGTATTGAAGATGGAATGAAACGACATTTTTGTTTTATTAAAGACTTCTCCAGAAATATTGATAAAATCTTATAAATTAATAAAGGTCTTAGAGTTTCTTTTGTTTCCTTCAGTTCTTTCTTCTTTCTTAACAGAAATACTTCTCAACGAAGCGTCTCCACCAAGCTCCAGAAAAACCTTAAAGAACAGTTTAACAAAAGACCTTACTAAAGAAGAAAATTGTGAAGAATAAATTATTTATTCCCTTTTTATACACCAATTATCTTCTTTTCTTTTTGAAAACCACCTTCTTTTAGTTAGATTCAAACCTCTTAATGAATCTTTCACTTTGTTTATTTGAATAGAAAAGATTTTTGATATTTTTGTCAATTCTTTAGAGACCAAACTCAGAATGGTTTCTTTTTGAACTTGCCTTTAATAATTAATTAATTAAAACAATTAAATTTCTCATTTTCCTACATATCATATAGGCTAATTTTATTTTAAAACTGTTTCTTCTGCAATAATAAGTGTAAAGATTGATTTAAAAATTTATTTTTATTTTATTGATTTTCAAGTCATTCAAGAATACCTCATCTTCTACCGAAAGATTGGAACAAATATTTTTGGCCACAAAATATATTTGACTTCATTATTCGTAATACATGAAAATGTTCTACAATTATAATACATGGTGTACCCTGTATGAAATGGATCTAACAACTGCAATAAAGAATCAAAATTCATGTATATTATTGAGTTGAGTTAAACGTCTTCGTATTCTTAAGAAAAATTCAAAGTCGATTTTTTATTATTATAAAAAATATTATTCAACAATAAATAAAGGTACCATTTAAATTCAACGACTTTTCGCCATCTGTCAGGTAATTTGAAAATTCCATCCGTCTAGAATTTCTCTGGTCTTAGATCGATAAACTCTTTTTGGCAATCCTATAAAGAACTAATTATTTTTTCCATAAAGAGAAGTAAAGATTGAAAGAATAAATAAAAATCAGATGATGCCAGATCTGATGAGTAAGCTGAGTGGAAAAAAAACATTCCAGCCAATTTAAAATATTTTTTGTGTCTGTAAAGAAACACGTGATCTCGCTTTATCTTTTTGAAAGAGTATACCATATTTGTTGCTCAATTTGATTCAATTTTCTTCGTTTACTACTTTCAAATTATCTAGCCAGGTGTAGTACTACTGGAATTGGTTGTTTCATGTTGTTTAATAAACTCATAATATGTGATTCCTTTCCAGTGCTACCAAATACACATCACTACCATTTTAGTGAAATTTCTTCACTGCTGTGGTTTGTGGATGTTTTCCCCCAAGACCTTTTGCGCTGAATATTTTGATACACGATTCATTTGTTTGTCGTCCGTAATAATTCTTTTGAGAAGTGGACTTTCCTGATTTCGATTAAGCAATGAATTACATATTAATATTCGATCGATTAAATTTTTTTCATTTAAATTGTGTGATACCCAAATATCGCAACTTTCACGTGTTGTATGATAAGGTTTTTCTTTTACCAAACTTTCGATATGTTGAATTTTTGTCTCCCTGAACCTTCACCATCTTCCGGCCTGGAACCTTTTAAACCAGTTCTGACATACGCGTTCACTCACAGCCCTTTTCTTATACACTTCACAAATTTTCTTTTTTGGTTAGCCTTGAATTTTTTTGTCTTGATTATTGATTATTGTATTCCATGTTTCTCCTATAATTTCAATTCATGAGAATACTTTTTTATAGAATAACATATTTAAAATGTGCGCGCTAGTTTGAGTATTAAAATAAATATATTTTTTATGTTTTAAATATTGTCTTTCAATACTTTTCTTATTTAAGTCACTACAAAATAACAAAGGCTTTTTACTTAACCAAATACTTTTACGAACAATTATTATAGATGTTCTTTTCAAAGAATTTGCACGGCACCCTATAAAAGTCAGAGAAACACTTTTTGAAGAACTGTAGACGAAAAAATTTAGTCTCAGGCAATTTTTTTTTGTCTACCTTTAAAAGGTGAAATAATTTTGTATTGTCTCCTTTTTTATTTCTTGTGTTATATTCGAAAGAAGTTTTAAGATTTGCTTTTTTCTTTTTATTTCATAAATTTTTCTTTTCTCTTTAAGAACTGAAATAAGGGAATAATAATCCAGCAGATTATAAAATGTGTTCTCCATTCCTATTCTCTATTCTCAAAACCTATTATAAATTAAATAATTGACAGTTTTATAAATAAATTACTAATTTTCAGACAGTAATTGTTTTTCATTAATATTATTTTCTCCTTTAATTTATATTTCACCTGACCGCGGGAATGAAGCGTCAATCTGAGCATGAATTGAATGATTTTTTGTGGTTCAGAATTGAGGTTTTGATCACTAATTATAATTTTGATTTTTTAATGAAAAATTATTTTTAATAAATTGCATATATTTTAAATTTTACAGTTAATTAGAAAATAAATAAATAAATGTTTCAAAAACTTTAAATATTAAAAAAATTAATTTATTACTATTATGATTATTGTTAGTATTATAATTATCATTATTAGTTGGTAATTATACATGTAAGGATTAAACTTAAATTCAAATTCAAAACTAAATTTTAAAAATTTTAAAGTAATAAATTAAACTTAATCGTAAATTAAAAGTTAAATAAATTTTCAAATTGATTTAATAACGATTTTTAATATGAATAATTAATAATCTCATAATTAAAATAAATGATTAATTTTCATTTTTCAACTATTATTTTCCTAAAAGAAATGTTACGTTAAATTTTGATTTAATGAGTTCAAACAGTACGGATACTGTGACAGTTACTAAGAATACATAAAAATAATAAGTGTATAATAACGATTGATTTAATTTTTATTATTTACTTTCATTTTGATGTTTCATAATTACGACATCTTGAAATGAATAAAATAGGTATACAATTTTGAATACATAGATAAATTATTGAAAAAAATTTCATTAAGCCAACGAAACCCTCCTGTCATCTGTAGTTGTCTGTGGACCATTTACCACCGTATCTTTAAAGCCATTCATACTCACCTTACCTCATTGCGCTTTTAATGTGGATTCCAAAGATTGGGCTTTGACTATTTTAACATCCTACAGCCCATTGAAGCAAAAACCATACTGGCAGGTAAGGTTCATTATTTGGCTATTTTTATATATTAATAATTATAAGTTATTATTAAAGATAAATATTAATATTTTTATATCTTCCCAAATTCAATTTTTTCACAATTGATCTGTTTTGTTTCTTTCTTTAACAATTCAAGTTTTATTTTATTATTAATATATCAATTTTAAACAAATAAATATATTAATAATATATTTCTTAGTAGCGTTTTCCAAATCTTTTCCCCATATTCTAATTTTAAAAGGAAAAAAAGTTATTTTAACGAAAAATATTGCACTTTTATTTTGTCCACAAACAACCGTAGAAGAATGGAATTTATTTTCTGCCAATTTCTTGAAAAATTAATTTTAAAAAATAATTATTAAAAAAATATGATAATCATCAAATTTCATGAATTTGAACAAATGAAAGAAACGAATAAAATCCGAAAAATAAATATTACTTTTTTCATTAAGAATTATTGTTTTTATAGCTAAAAGAAATTTACTTTGTCAATAAAATTCGTTTTAAACTGATGTATTCCGCGACGCCATTTTCGCTATAAATTTACAGATGGTAATCACCATGTTATAGAATCTTTGATGTCCATTGTTTGGCCGATAGGACTGGCAGATCCATATTAAAATCGATCATTCCACCAAAGAAAACAACCTAAAATTGATATCTTCATTAACTCTCTTCAAAACCCTAAGAGAAAGAGATTAAGGTTTTATGCTTATACTACTTTTATGTCATCTTTTTCTATTTACAATTCTCATGAAATTTATGTCAAGATCATATAAATAAATACTACACCGTTTAAAAAAAACAAGTATCAAATTTTAGAACACGCAAAACATTAATTTTTTAATATTTTACAACCAATTTTATTTTACATAAAAATAGGATTGTGAAATTTTATGTAAGTGTTTCATATCATTTGTTTATGGGCTCTTTTCTTTCATTAAAATATTAATGTCTCAAACTATTTAGACATACTGAACTCTTACTTTATGCCACAACTTTGTGAGAGAACAAGATTCACATCAATTTTCAACATGAAGGACTTCCTGTTCACTACGGAGTTGAAGTTAAAAATTTGTTGAACAGCACATTTTACGACGGTGGATTGATAGAACAGGATTATTGCATTGGACTGAGAGATCTCCAGATCTTTCCAAAATTGATTTCTTTCTTTGGTGTTATATAATGAAAAATGTTTATACAAGTAAACGAAAGACATTAAAAGATCTGACAGACGTAATCGAAGAAGAGGCATCTAAAATATCACCAAAAACGTGTAAAAGTGTTTTGACCTATTTTTATCATCGATTACTATATTGTATTTTAGTTAATGGGGTTTTCTGTTGATAAAGATATTAATTTTTAATAAATGTATTTCATTGGGTCAAAAATTTACAGTGCTATCTTAAGTATATTTAACAGTATTAGATTTTAAAGATTGATACTTACTTTTTACAAATCCTGTATTTTCTAGAATGTTTTAAGCGTACAGGAATCTCTAGTATCGATTTTATTTGAAGGGAGATTTTAATAAATCAAATTTGAAGGAATGTTTAATGAATTTTATTTCAAATAAATCAGATTTCGCAAAAACTAAACTTTGGCCTCTGATTCCCTAAAGAGGAGAAATGTTGAGGATAATTTAGCAATATTCATTTCACGTTTAACAAAACTTTTCAGTTTTTTTTGGTTATTTTTATAAATTTTCTTAATCATGTTATTATGAAAATCATCATATTCATAATGGAAAATTGTTGTTCGTTTGAAGAAATAAACAAAAATAATTATAAAAAGGATGTAAAATCATTCAGCAGAATTCTGAAAAACTGAAACAATTGAAAAGTTCAAAATATTATCAACCTTTCATTTTATATTGTTTTTAAGTATGATAGTTATTATTATTATTATTAATCTTTATTATTTTTTCATTAATCACAATTAAATATATTCTACCGAGCTCCTTAGAAAAAATGTATTATCATTATCATTTATTTTTTCTTCCAAATTTTTGCCTAATCATAGTTTTTTCCCTTTAAAATGTAAAATGATTCGTTTTCGCAACGATAATGATAAAAAGGATGCGTTATACATTCTGCCTGCAACAATGGAAAATGTTGTTTATGGATTAATAGAACTGATAAAAGTGGAAGACAGTCTGTAAATTTTCGTTTTCCTTTTCTACGGAAATGATACAGTAGACATGATGACTGATGTAATAATTAATGAGAATGGAATGATTCACAAAGCAGCTCTGATTATGTTGCATGGATTGTAAATGATGGCAGATTTGTGGAAAATAATTAAACCCATCTTCTCGGTTCACGAGTTTTAGCATTGTGAAACAATGTTACATCTGCATTTCCGTGATTGTATTATGTTTTTGTAAATTGTAGTTTGTTTTATCACACTATTTTTGTTATGGACCAATCACATTTTTTGAAAGCTGTTTTCGTGCTCTAGGAAACCTTGGTAACTTGTTATATTGGCAATAACTTTCTCTAAATAAATGTTTAGAGTAAATATATTTTTTTAAAAATTGTTAAATTTTTATTTAAATTATGATTATTTTATTATTCTTCATTTATTAATAATATTTCCTTTGACTTCCGTCATAAAGTTGGTTGAGAATCGTAAGACTGGTGGCATTCTTATTCTTAATATGTTAAATTGTTAATAATAATAAATTTTTTATTGTTCAAATACAAATTCATTTATTTTAAAATTATATCGTGGATAATTTTTATCATTACGTATTTATAATTATGTAAATATATAATATAATTAATTAATAATATAAACAAAAACTACTTAAATCATATTTGTTTTACCAAATAATGAGAAAAATTAGACTTTTCTCAAATAGAATTTTTTTGTTTTATTAAGCTGAAAATAATTGTACTGAATTAATCAAAATCGACTACTTCAGGCTAAGTGGATTTCCTCTTTGGTTAATACCTGAAAAAATCTATATTAATCATTCCTCATTTTTATTCTATCATTCATATTCCTATTTATCCTATCGAATGCAATTAACATTATCTATAAAACAGCTGCCCTGCTCAGATTGGCCACGTTCTCCGTCTCTGAAGACTTATTTGCAAAGACTGTTAAACTATGAAGAAATTATTTAATAACTTATGAGGAAATTAGTAATTAGCTAAAACACCTGGTTTTCTCAGACTTCCAATGATTTTTTCTAATTATTTTTCACTGGGTTTTATTATTTCGCAGGTACGCGTTGGGTGATATTTAATGTCCATGGAAAATAACGGACTATATTGTAATTTACATTCTAATATTATCAGGACCCAACAAATTATTAATTCGACTTTGTATAATAGCACAGGTTTTGCTGGGACGCGTACTGGATTATTCACAATAAAATGTATTTGATGGAAATATACATCATAATAATAAATATAATATTATTTGTGAATGATTTTTTTTCCTTTTATAATTTTATTAAAATTTATATATTTCAAGAAATTCGATAAAAACTGAAGTCATCGTTTTTTGATTTCTCAAATTTCACTTACAATTTACATGTTAAAAAATATTTTTAAATAATTTCTAAATAATAATTATTATTATTATTATATATATAAAGTAATTTTTAAAAACAATATTATTATCAAATTGTAATTTGTTTTTCAGCATTATATTGAGATAAATAATTTAATTAATTGTCTAGATTAACCGTAACATAGAGGAAAATGAGAGAGAGCGAATATTATTTATATTCATCAAAATTATTTTATTGCCATTTAAATAAATTATATTAATTAATATTTTTATATAATTTTATTATTTTATTGTGTAACATTGACCATTTGTGTAAATGTGTAGATTTTTTTGTTGTTCATTTTCACTTAAATTTTATCATGTAAAAATAAATGAAAAATTTATTTTTAAATAAACACAAAAATAAGATTTGAAAAATATTAATTAGATAAATTATTCGATAATTCGACGGATTTGTCAATGTGGGGGAAGATTAGATTGTGATTAAATAAAATAGTTTTCGAAATTAATTTTTCTAAATTAAATAATTTTCATTTTCATGTTCATTTATTTATTGATTGATTTTTCTCAGTGAAAATTCGATCGCATTTATTTTTCCATTTTTAAATCAAGAACAATATTTTACTGTTTATATTATATATATATATATATATTTGTTTAATTTAGAAGTTTTTGGGCCTGGAAACCGAAGAATCAGACTCATCTCTTGGATATCCCCATATGACAAAAGACAAATTATACCTAATGACGAACCAACTTCAAAGGTTTTGTATAGTCGGTAGCAGCTGTAGAAATAAGAGAGCGACGAAAATCTTTCGAATTGCAGCCTATTGTTCAGGATTGGATAAGCGGGGCAAAAACGAGCATATTGTTGTGCGCGTCTATTTTGTTCCCGATATTTCTGAATATCTATCAAGAATTCATAATTTGGAAACGAATCGTCTCGGCTCTCGACTCGTTGCTAATCAGAAACAGTTCTTGTGTGAAGATGATACCGGCAACATTATTCTCACAATATCTGACATTGCAATGGAATGGCAGTCAAGTTCACCCAAAAATTTCCAGGTTAGACTTTTGATCAATGAACTTGTTTACATTTAAACAAATATTCTCAAAAGAAGTTTTATAAAAGTAAGGTTAAAAGTTGAAGGAAAGAAGGATATTTAGATTTTCTTTACAATTTCTAAATAATAGTAATAATTGTTAGTTGAAAATTAATTGGAGAATCGAACGAACAAAATTGTAATTTTTACAAAGTTTTAAATATACATAAACATAAATCATCAGCAGATTGCTGTGAGCCTAGTATGGTATTTTTACAAAATAAAAAAAGGTTTATCACAAAATTTAAAATTTTTTAATTAGTCACATTTTAATATTAATTCTTCATCGCAGTCAGTTAGAATTTGACTATCAGCAGTCTCTTCTTTTTGTCTTTGTGGATCATCATTAGCAATGTCATTCATTTCAGAATGATTCATCGATAGCGGTCCCGCATTACGATGAAATTTCTACTTATTTGCACTCCACCTGTTCAAAGATACGCAGAAAATTCAGATTTTTGACATTTCACATGCGCATGAACTGCTCTGATTGCTGAGCTACTTCCCCGATTAATTTTCAATTTATCTCATAATAATAATAATAATAAAATGTTTCAAAATATGAAATAATATATGTTGCAAAACACTTCAAAATTGGTGTTTTGCGTTGTCTTAAAATCTGATATTTACTTATTGCACTTTGTTTTATTTCATTATTAATTTAAATTAAGAAATATTGATTTTTAATATATTTTTAAATAATGATAATCATTTAAAATCATTTTTTATTAGTATTCAGTTTTCAGATGATTTAGATTTTCTTTTTTTCATATATATATAATTATTAAAATATTTATTTGAAATTTAGGAAATATTATTTCAAAACGTCTGGCATTCAACGACAATGCATTGCTCCTTTACTTTCATGAGAAGAATGAACAACTGTACCACAAATTCTGAACTTAAAATGTCAGTGAATTCTTTGGATGCTAATTGGTATTGTACCCTTTGTATTTATCAACCCAATTCCCAGCAAAACAAGCAAAACATGTTACTCTCATCTCCTGGCAGTTCTTCTCATACTTCCATGTCTGCAGCTTCAGTTCAATTTTCAAACTATAGTGCTGGAGGTAGTCAAAATTCCCCTTATTTTATCGATGACTGTAACAAAACCAATGATTTTTTCTTCAAGTAACTTTTAAAATGATTTTATTTTTATATTTTTGTCCTTCGCTTCAAGATTCCCAGAAGCAACGAAAATGAAGTTGTGCAAATTGTTAGATCCATTACAACCTCTAGAGAACGACTGGAGACAATTAACCAGATATCTTTCAATAAATAGGTTATTTTTCTTTCCTTATGATTTCATACGTCCATTGTATAATGTCCAGAAAAGAAACTAATATTAAGTTTCTTACTTTGGATGAAACCCTCAGCTTTTTATGTTATTTTTTTATAATTTTTTTATGAAACAAAGCGATATTATTAATTTTAAATTTTATTTAACTAATGTTTTAGGTAAATTTGATATATTAGGAAGAATAAAAATTATTTAATTAATATATAAATAAATAATAAATAAATGGAAAATAAAATTATATATTACAAAGATATTGATTTTCAATTTCTTACTAAATATTTTTTGTAAGATTATAAAATGAATTCAACAGATCTCAGATAGACCAGTGTAATCGAATTTTATATTATTTTTGTAATATATTTTATTATTATATGATTATATATTTAATTTTTATTATCAATAATAAAGTATACATTCAAAGTTAATAGATTTTTTGGAAACATATTTGTTTGAGTGCATTAATTTATATTCCATTTGAAAGCGCAAAAATTGTTTTACATTTTCACAAATTTTACTTTACTATTATTACTCATCATCTAATTAATATTTTTTGTAGACGTCAAGTAAAAAGAGATCGGTTAAAATGGTCAGATCCCAGAATAAATTTAATTAATCGAAATAAAATCATTTCTCTCAATTTATCTATTTTGATAAAAATCAAAACTCAACTGTTCTGGATTATTAATTATTACATATTAATTAGATTGATCAAGTTATAAAATAAAAGATTTATTAAAATTTATTTCTTCATTTATAACCAATGAAATATGCTTAAATATTGTGTAATTATTTTCTTTTTCGAAATATGATATTTATTGAATTTTGTCAACAATTGAAATTAATAATTATAAACGATTTTCGAAATGAAAAGACGAATTTATTATAAATAATTTTTCTATTATTATTATTATTATTATTATTATTATTATTATTATTATTATTATTGTGTCCATGTCTGAAAATGAGAGAAAATCTGAGAAGAATTTATTTTTCATACTCTATTTGAGAATTAGATTAAGGAGAAAATTTCTGTCGAATCTTGTATTCTAATTAAGCAATTAATTGATTTTAGTTATTTAATTAAATCTATTTATCAAAAAGAGAATAAAAATATACAGTGAATGGAAATTAGGCTAAATCAATACTATTATTCGTCATTTATGTCATGGAAATTATTTTAATTATAAATATAATTTATCTTCATAACTTAAGTTATCTTTTATCTTCCTTTGTTGCAAATGAAGGCTTTATCATACGCAGAACTGTTATGAAATGCATAAATAATTACAGTTTGACTCTGCTTAATTAGAAGATAAATCATAAATGTTTATCCGAGATTGCTCGATTCAAAAGAAGTTGTTATCTTAATGACTCCTAGCAAAATGTGAACTTAGCCATAAGTATAATACAGAAACGTTTAATTGCAAATAAAAGACAAATTCACCAAGGATATCTCATAATATATAATTAAAAGTTTATATTCATTTTCTCACGGAGCGAAAGAACATTTATGTCAATTTAATATTTGTCTTAACAATGTTCCCAAGGACATGTTTTAACAAGGAAAAGAATATTTTTCTAATTTTCTTTATCACAATAATATGAAGAATTTTCAAAATGTGCGTTCAATTGTCATTTCAATGTTCTTTGTCTAATGCTATTAGTTAAGGTTATTATATTATATTATTTATTATTATATTATTTATCTTATTTTATTTATTATTATTATTATTATTATTATTATTAGTATTATTATTATATTTAATTTATTATTACTATATTATTTCATTATGTTATTCTATTTTGCTTGTTATTACATATATTATTTTATTTATTTTATTTTATTTATTTTATTTTATTTTATTTATTTTTATATTATTTACTATTATATTATATTGTTATATTATTTAGTATAATTATCTTATGCAAAAAAAACTTTAATGTTTAAAAACTTAAACTGTCTGTTCGATTTTCCAATTAACAGTTCAGTACTTACTTCAGTATAATTCACAATTTTGACGTAAACCATTTTCACTTTCGACAAATTATTATTTCCCAATATTGGAGACTTTTAAAATCATTATTCGTAGCACAATTTATTCACCTTTTTTCATTAACAGATCTCTTCAATTCTTCTCAAACAAGCTGAGTGCTACTGAAACAGTTTTGGATTTGTGGGAAACTCAAAACCAATCAAGAAAATCTCTCACCGTCTTAATAGACTTTCTCAGAAAAATGGGTCGACTGGATTGCGTTGATTTATTGGAAAGGGAATTGTTGCAATACAACACTTGACATTTCTCGATATTTTTACTTCGAACAATATTTTAATCATATCAGCATTTTCTTGTTTTCTATATTGTTATTATTATTATTATTATTATTATTATTATTATTATTATTATTATTATTACTATTTGTATTAGTTCTATCATTAATTTTCACATTTTTAACTTAATGATTATTCTTAATAATAATCTTCTACATTACTTATTATTATTATTATTATCATTATTATTATTATCATTATTTCAAACGATGTTTGAGATTTCTTTTTATGAATAATTTAAGTCATTTTGATTTTCAAATCTGTGAAATTCTTACTTTCAATGGAAGAATACAATAAAAGTCCGGGACATTTATCGAAATAGAAAAGGATCCTCAAAAATATGTATCCAATTTTTAGAATAATTTTTAAAATTGAAATTTATTTTAACGATTTTGTCAATCGAAATGTGTATGGGCCCTTCGAGAAAAACCAAATGGTTTGGTCTAAGATATTTCATTTAAATGATGATGAGTGAAACTTAATAATTGGAAAATCATGATATATTTTATATTTTGATATATATTTTGTATATAATTATTTGACAAATTTGTCTATTTTAAATTTTAAATATATATTTTGTTTATAGTGACTATTTTGTTTTAATTGTCAATAAAAGAGTAATCTTGAGTTTTTTTTATTTTAAAGTTTTTTTTATAATTAATTTTCAGTGAAATAAGTAAAAATGTCAATTAATTATAAAGTATTTTATTTTAAAAATTGAATATTTTCACCGTTGGTAAAGTTGTTTTAATGATATCAAAGTATTTAATGAGATATTGAAATGCAACTTTAATTAAATCTTATTAATTTCCACAGATTTAGAATTAGTAATTATTAAAAATTAACGTAAAGCATTAATAAGTATTAAAATAATAAACGGACAGATTATGATTTATAGATAAAATATTTATAGATTGGCACCGGTACATGGTGATTGTCCATTTACCTTTCATGTTGCCTGCGTGACAGGTGTACCAAGTCGCGCTTTTCTTTGGACTCTCCACACTTAAACTGAGTAATACATTTATTAGAGCGACTAATATTTGTCGGGTGAGAATAATTACTAACCTGGTACGTTTCTTTGACCTGATATCATAACCACATACAACCCAAAGATACGTAACCATACTTTATACCGAGAAGAATATCGTAATTTGATTTTATATTTTGACTATTGTTATTTTGTTTGCAAGTATAAATAAAGTCCATTATTATTTTCATATAAACGAAAAGATAGGTTAAAAGTTGTGGTTTTGTATTATAATTTACTTTTTGAATGAGCAGTTTTCCCGTCTAAAATCTTATGTTGATTAACATAGATATGGTTGATTAAGGGGAATGAATGACCCATGAAATATTATTATTTTTGTTATTACCTTCAGGTTTTATAGTATAAAGATGAATAAATATGATTTTGAGAATGAATGAAATAAATGATGGAATAATGAAATTTACCTTTGGGAAACCAAAATGAGAAAGATTTAGACTACGAGATTCGATTTGTAAGATCCGGAAAACAATGAGTTATAATTATAGTAATAACAATAATTATTATAAATAATAATATTAAAAGTTAAAGAGATAATTAATAATTATAAATAATTGATAAATAATAATAATAATAATAATAATAATAATAATAATAATAATAATAATAATAATAATAATAATAATAAT
>JBBMKC010159316.1:0-15569 GCA_037834085.1 Bipalium vagum
AACTATTATTATTAGTTTTTTTAAAAAATAGTGACTAGAAAAACTTTAGCTGATGATAATTTTGTTTATATCCATTATCACTTAAAACGAATAGACCATGTTATACTGCGAAGAATAGGGTTAAATATATTCTTATTTCATTGGATTTTCAAAATAATTTAACGGAAAATAGTGTTTATGTTCTCCTTTTATTGATTTCCTAAGTAGATGCTTTTATTCACCAGAATAAAAAATAAATAAAATATTTTGTATATATTGTTATCCTAATAATTATCGATCTTTATTTTTCATACTTTTTAATTATTGGAGGAGTATTAAACCAGAATTATCAATATAAAATTAAAACAGTAAAAAAGGAAATAAACAAAATTATGAAATATTATCAAAATAATTATGAGTGTTATTTAATTTTATCATGTTTTTATTAAGATTATTTTTTTTTAATTTCAGATTTTGATTTATGAAATGATTTTATTATTATTATTATTATTATTATTATTATTATTATTATTATTATTATTATTTAATTTTTACTATTCATATTATTGAAGCATAAATTAGAATATTTTAAAATAATCATTATTTTCAAGAAAATGATAATTAAATTTTTAATACAATTAAAACAAAGTTATACAATAAATAAAAAATATATATATAATAAAATTAAAATACGTATACCATTAATAAATTGCTGTATTAAAACTTTAAATGTTTGTTTGTCTCAGCTAAATAATAAAATGATGGAAACCAGGCCAGTCACAACACGGCTGAGATTCAGGGAGTGTCATTGCAAATCGTTGGTCGAACAAGGAATATCAAAATAGATTAAAATTTTGCCGAATTCTGAATATATCCTAAATGTCACTGAAGCAAAATATACGATTGACATGGAGAAATAATTTTTATTTCCTTCGAGAAAAGGAACAAGAAAAAGTTAAGCGTTTCGACAAGAAAGAGACTGGGACCGGTGATTAAGACTGGGTTTGTTTGTTTTAATGTGGATTACCTTTAAATCAACAAAAAATAATCCTGATCACTTTTAATATATTCAAACAACAAAGTTATGGAAATTTTTATATTATTTTAAATAATTGTAATATTAATTAAATTAAGTTTTAAATAACAAAAATATGTGGTCATAATATGATTATGTTATTAAATTCACTGAATTAAATATTATCAGAAAAAGTACGATTAAATTTGCCTTGAAAATAAATGTATCATGGGAAAAATTAAATTTTATAACACTCTTAATATTTATAATAATAATAATATATATGTAAATAAGTTGTACATATAATAAATATAACGTGTGTATATATAAAAACATTGTCTGAGGTGTGAGGTAAAGCGAAAAATTATCGATATAAACGTTAATTATTTAATTTACATAAAAGGAGGTTAATCTTGATTCAAACAAAAAATTTAATTCAATTAATTAAAATTACTTTAAAAGATTATTATTAATTAATTATTATGATTATTAACATCTTTCGGTTTGTAATCCAAAAGCCTAAGATTTTTTAATAAATTATTTTCAAACCTGAAAAATCTTAAAATTCAAACAAATTTTTCAGAACATGGAAACTCAATTTATTATTTAAAATTTTTATAAATACATTCAAATTCAAATTATACTTTATTTATTTATTAATTATATTTAAAATTAATAAATTATATTATTTAAATTACAGTTTGTAAAACAAATTAATCAAATCTTAAATTAATTGTGATATTCGTGGTCTGAATAAATTCTCAAAATGCCAACGAGGTCGTTAAAATTCTTTTCTGAGATCAGTTTCGCAGCATTGCTTAGTATCATTATTTTATGGATATTTGCCTTGCTTAATATATGAATTTTCTTTTTGGAACAATTGTCACGATATCTTTCGCGAGTGAAGGAATATAGCTGGAATCCTTTTTATCAATATCTACACGCGTGACACATGTGATAAATCAAAATTGTCGGCACCTTCTATCATTCTGATCTTTTCTTATAGACAATTCTGTATTTTTAAATCATGTTCAACAATTCTTTCCACGCTGTTCTCTGGAATTTCAGTAGCATTGGAAATGTCTGAGACACTACCAAAGCTGTTCTTACGAATGGCTTTTGACACTGCTATCAATCGATCTTCATTATTGTCAATATAAGGTCTTACAGAAAACATGTACCACGTCTCAAAAACGCACCCTGTAATTTTCTGGCACAGTTTTTATCTACATCGAAACCTGGATATAATTCTTCAACCTTACCATATCCGAATTCCATCTTTCCCATTCTGATCATAACATTCCACAATTCAATTGGAGTAATAGTTTTTGGCCTTCTGCAAAAATCTCCATTTCAAAATTAAAAAGTTCTCTAAATTAAAACAAATGTCAATGAGAAATAAAACAATTTTTTCTAAATTAAAATTAAATTTATTAAATCCCCTATTTTATGGTTTGAAGTAAACATAATATATAAATAAACTATTAATATCATTATATTAATAAACCATCACATTATAAAAATAAATGAGTGTTGTCTTAACGTGAAGAATGTTTACTGCTTGTATAATTTCAGTTTCATTTAAAATTCTTCAAATGTTAACTTAAAATGCATGGAATTTTAATTAAATTCTCTCGAGCTGCGTTCATTGTGTTGGGAAAATAAAAAATATCTGAAATATAATAACAAATGAAATTCACAACAGACAGTTTCAAAAAACCAAATTTCCATAAATTATTATTTTATTGATAAAAAATATTATTGTTTAATAAGCTGTCATCTGATTGGTTGTTTTTTCATTATTGACCAATCAGATTTGGAGATTAAGTTTTACTTTATTAACTTTTCATATCAACATTTCTTTTAAAAACACTTTTAATGAGATTTTTATGTATTTAATGGAAATTCTTTGTAACATTTTTCTATCGGTTTTGGTTTTATTTTCTAATTCTTTCTTGGTCATATCAAAGTCAATTTCTATTGAGTTTCAAGTGAAGGAGCATTCGGAAAAAGGTCTGATAATCGGCGACCTCTGGGACAGTTACAGATATCGAGATTCCGATTTTGCCAAATCCGAAGGTCTTACTTTTCAACTTATGAAAGAAAACAAATTCATCTCTTTAATGTCGGGGAAATTGATTGTCAAAAACGATATTGATAGGGAAAAAATCTGTGGAAAAGTTAATCAATGCTGTTGTCTGAACCTGTTGGTTTTGGTCAGTCGTCTGAAGGTTCAGATCAATTATTTTGAGATCCGTATTGATATTGAAGACATTAACGACAATCCTCCTTTATGGACAGAATCGAAGGTGTTTCTCAATATTCCCGAGCACACAAAAATTGGATCTAAATATCATTTGCCACTTGCCAAAGATTTAGATTTGTCGCCGAAAAATTCCATTTCTAAGTATACGTTAAAAAATATTAATAAATCCCAACTGAGAATGTTCAGTATTGATTATAACTCGAACTCACAGAAAATACTTTGGAGTCAATTATTACTGAGAGTTGATTCTGATATTGATCGAGAAAATATCGATAAAATTGAACTGCTTCTGATTGCTGAAGATTCCGGATCGCCACCTTTAAGTGGATCGACAACTCTTATTATAACCATCATGGACATAAATGACAATACTCCCTATTTTGACAAGCCACCAACAGAGGTTGTTATTAAAGAAAATAATCAGATAGATCAGTTTTTGTGCCAGATCACTGCCAAGGATTCAGATGTTTCCGATAATGATAAATTGTCGTATTCCTTCGGTTATTCTATGAGCCATGAGGAAAAGGCAAAGTTTTTTATTGATCCCAAAGACGGAAAGATTTTCGTCAAACAGGTTCTAGATTTTGATTTGGATCAAAATATATTCAATTTGCCCATTCAAGTCACAGACGGATCAAATGAAGCCGAAATGACTCTTCTGGTGAAAGTTCAAAACGAAAATGACAATGCCCCAATCATTTCCATGTTGCCACTGGTAAACAGTTCGAATAACGTTTTGTTTGTCGAAGAAAATATCATGGAGGAGAGAATAATTGCCACTTTACTAACTGAGGACATGGACAATCGTTCTACGGTCATTTCATGCACATGTAATACGCTGGGGTTTAGACTAACCAAAATCCAGCCAGACTCGGTTTCAATTACAAAATATACCATTCTGTTGATAAAATCCTTAGACCGGGAAACCAATGAGTTTTTACAAGCCATCATTACATGCCATGACGATGGCTATCCCCAGCAAACGTCTAGAAAACTATTAAACATACGAGTCATGGACAAAAACGATTGCACCCCTCGTTTCCCAAGCATGACTGCAACCGTCTTCATCGACGAAGGACTACCAATACAGACCTTCGTCACAAAGCTGAATGCCACTGACTGCGATGTGGGAATTAATGCTCAGTTGGTCTATAAAACGGATCATGTGAACTTTACCATTGATGAACATTCTGGAATACTTAAAACAAACGCCGTTTTTGATAGGGAAAAGAAGAAAGAGCAAAGGGTTGAAGTGACTGTTTACGATAGAAAGAACTTGATTGATTTTGAGCCACCGGATAGAATACTTTCCGGTGTAATGACTGTTAAGATTCTCATTAAAGATGTCAATGATTGTGCCCCGGTTTTCAGGAAAGCATTTTATGAGTTCAGCATTCCCGAAGGTACCTCCTCAAATACGTTTGTCGGGTCTGTGGTGGCCGACGATGCGGACGTTGAAAGCATAAATCGTCAAATTTCATACGCCATGGTCATCAAGTCGTATCAGAAGAAAAATCAAATAGCCAAAATTTATTTCACCGTATTACCAGACGGCAGAATCTTTACTACCAAAGAAACTTTAGACCGAGAACAATACGAGATGCATTCATTTTCAATAGAAGCCTGGGATAGTGGACCAATATCACATAGGGTTTCTGTTGATGTCGTCATTAAGGTTGATGATATAAATGATAATTATCCTCAGTGGGTTCATTTCTCAGATCACGGAATAACGTTGAATGTTTCAAGAGATGAGACGGCCGGCAAAGTGATTACTGTACTCAGAGCCACAGATGCCGATTCGGGCTCGAACGCTACTCTCAACTATGACATTATTCAAGGAAATGAGCTGGAAATCTTCAAGCTTATTCAGAAAACCGGTTCACTTTATCTTGTCAAGCAACCGAGTAGTGTTTCGTCGGAAGTCATCAGACTTGTTGTTAAAGTTTCAGATAGCGGTAAAGCAGCATTGTTTAATACAACAATTGTTAGGGTCTATTTTCTGCCAGAATTCTCTAAATCTTTTTCAGAAAGTCGCTTGTTCGAAAGGGATCTTGTGGTAATGATTTGCATGATAACTGTTACATTAATTGTTTCTGGAATTCTCATTGTTGCTATTGTTCTTCTGAAATGTAAAAACTGTTACCGAACTTCAGAATCAAAGAACGAAGCCAAAGAATATAGACAAGGACATCCTGATGGTAATTGTCACTTGTTTCATAAAAAATCTCAAATATTTAAAAACACAAAATAATAAAATTATTATTATTATATTATTACATCACTATATTTTATTATTATAATATTATATTATTACAATCATGTGCATATAGTGAAACCTCTCAAATTGGGGGCTCCATTAATTTAAGTATATTTTTAACCTGCCGGTTTTTTGTGAACGAAATAAAATTCTAATTGGTCAATAATATAGAAAAGCTGTGTAAATTGTTTTCGTCGCATCTTTAGATGAGTTGTTCAAACCATCACGATCAAATTGAACAAATTTCACTTTACTTAACTTTAAATATCAATGGCATTTTTCTTAAATTTGTCCATTAAATATGTAACTATTAATATTAAAAACTTTCAACTAAGAATTTATTGATTATAACTGAGAAAAACGTTTTGATTTTGTTGTAATACTTATTTTATTTTGACTTAAATGAGATCAGCTTAATTCAAGTATTCAAACAAAAATATTTAAATAAGAATTATATTTAACAATACAAAATGTATGTTTATGGCGGTGCATTATTTCTGGTCTAAATTAAAAAAAACCAATATTTTTAGTTTCTCTTATTTTTTTGTGTAAAAAAGTCAAAATAACAATTTAATTTAAGTATCTGATGAATATATAATTTAATTTTATATAAGTTTAGAAATGCTATTTGTTTAAATAAATACTTAGAAGGCGCAATAAATGAATAGTTCAATATTACATTTACTCATTCCATATACCCATGTTTTCATCGAGGAATATATACTGATGAAGCTCCGTCGTTATCAAACTGCAAATTCTTGCTTACAAGATTTCGTAGTATTATTTTCCATAAAATGTTATGAGTACATTTTAGCATCGTTAATCGGGTGAAAATTTCCTCCTTTTTAAAAAACCATAAATTAACGTTACAACGGATTAAGTAACAAAAAAGATCCCAAATAATTATTCAAAATAATCTTTAGTGTTAATTAAAATTTAATTAAAACCTTTTTACAAATAAAAATGAAAAATTATTAATAAATGAAAAGAAATAATGAAATTATAATCATCGTCGTTCAACAATTATTGATCATCTGCAAATAATTTAAAATATTTGTTTTAATTAATGAAGTGTAAAAAAATCGAGTTTTCAAAATATTATTAAATCGCATTACTCAAAGAGTATTTCAGTTGGAGACAATTCATCCGTCCAGTTTTATGTAAAGGTTTTCAAACAGTGTCTGCAAGAATTTTTTTTATTTTACATAATTTATAAAAAATAATAATAATATTCGAAGACTGCGCTCACTATTCTGGAACTTTTGCTCACATTCCTATTTTGTCGTCAGTAAATTCGTTTGCCTCGAAACCACTCAAATAAATCTAAATGGAAAATTAGCGAAAACAAATTTAACAGAGATTTATATTGGAGTGCTCTTCAGACATATCTCAAATTCTGAAAATGACGTTTGCAAACTTTACATTTATTCTTTTCAACAGTATCAATATTTGGGATGATCCTACATTTTTGATCTGAAGCAGATTTTTCTCAGTTTTTTCAGAGGAAAAATAATTGTCAGGTTTTTCTTTCCTTCATTGTTTCATACCTTGGACTTCCATAATCATTTGGGTTTGAGATCGATTTGGCCGGATGGAAAATGGTTTCAAACTATGTCAAATAAAAATTGATATTTTTTCTTTTGTAAACATTTACTTTAAAATATTTATTTTAATTAATTAATTTTAATAAAATACACTGTGATATTGTTAGATTTGAAGGGATTTATTATTTATAAAATATCATTGGTGTGCATACGTCTTAATTATTTTTAATAAAATTTAATGTTATTAGAACGCCAATAATTGTTCATTACTCTCTGCCATCTTAAAGATACGTAATTTATGAATTCCAGAACCACAGAAAGTTATAGGTTTCGAAGCAAGGAAATTATAATATCCAAAAATAGTTGTATTTCGGAAACATTTTTGAAGTGATATCCGGCTAAAACCGATTGTATTGAACGAAACAGATGATAATCTGTAAAAAAACTGTATTCTCCCCACCAATAAAACATATCTATTTAAATGCTTCAGCAGCATTTTTGCCTTGCTGAAATTGATATCTGAGGTAGTGTCGAATGTATTATTTCGTCACTCCTTTTCAACGATATTTTTAATATTATTTATTAGGCGTAGCAGTTAATTCTGCAGATTTTATAAAATGTAAATATTTATTTCTTATATATCGATTTAATGGTTTTTTAATCACTTTATTAATTGTTTTTAATCAAGCTTTCTAAAGGTAAAATTTAAATTTTCAAATTTCCAAATATTGAATAATCTAGTTGTCAATATATCAGTCAAAGAAAGAACATTTTCTGCATTCTATGCTGTTATTTCAATTTAAAGAAATCCGCGGCAAAAATCTATATCATACTTCTAGAGTCGTATGATGAAAATTCCACATCGGCAGACACTTGCGAACGCTGATTTAAGCTATTCAGAACATGCAATTATGATCTCAAAGTTGGGGATGACCCAATTCAACCAAAAAAATTTAAAGATGCATAATTAGAAGACCTATTAGCCTTGGATAATAACCAAACCCCAAAACTTACTGCCAAACGTGATGTGTCTCAACATGCCATTTCAAATCGACTAAAATTTAAATTATCATAATTATCATAAATTCCCATTTAATATTCAAACAAAAATTAAATATTTACTCTTTTTTTAAAATGGCCTTCAATAAATGATTGATTTAAAAGTCAAACCAAGGTTAACCCTGTATATAAGAGAGTAAATTAAAATAATGAGCGTTTCACATTATTTAATATTTAAATAACCGAAATCCAATTTGGTGGTAGTTGTTGGAGTGATATTTGGATTATTTAAACAAACCCCAAAAATAAATTAATGAATTTATAATATTTTTAATTGAATGATAAGTAATTATTAAGAGAAATACTTTTTATAAAATTATTTCATAAATCAACAGAAAAATAATTCAGATAATAATCGTTATCCCTTATTTTTTCTCATAATTTAGAGGCTAATAAAATACTTTCTAAAATAAATAATCGATTTCCAGTCTCCAACGAAACAATATCTTTCAAAGGGAAACCATCTTCACAAAATTCATTTATAAAATTAATGGAGTATTACTGAAACATGCTTCATTAAACATAATTGTTGCCCTTTGTAAAATAAATTAATTAAATTAATTATTTAATTAAAACATTAAGAAATCGGTAGATTAAAAAAAGAATTTATTTTTCATCGAAAAATATAAAGAATCATTTATATTTTTTACATTTCATTAATAATATTATTTGCCTTATCCAGTGAAAAATAAACATAAAAATAATAGTTAATATTTAATATTTATAAATATAAAGTCTCACGATTAAAGCTGAACATAAATCTAGTATTTACAATAATTGTTTTAATGGGTTGTTTGTGAAATATACAAATATAAAACAAAAATAAATGTTTGTCTTAAAAAAACTATGAAAAATAAACGCAATTAATCATAATGTTGACAACGACGATTTATTCAAATCAAAAATACGAAATAATAATTTTTAATTATTTTCTCAAAATAAAAAAGTTTTTTTCAAAAAATCATTTTGTTGGATAAGTATGAAAATATATACTTGAAAAATTGAGGGTTTTCCCAAAATTAAGTCACAATGATTTTATTTGGAATTTTGGAATTTTTTTAATCTCAATTTAAACAAAAAATCTAAATTAATAGCAACCAAGATTGTATCAAATTTAATTAATTATGGAAAGATTGTTAATGATTATTTAGGGGTGAAGAATATCTTTCAATATATTACAATATATTTTATTAATAATAAATCTTAATGACTTTTTGGTTAAACATCTAATTTAAATACTATTTAAATACTCATTAAAACACCATTGATTTTAGGAAAGAACTTTATTTAAGTTTATATATAATGTTCATAGGCCACATAATATTTTTTCCTATACTTATTATGTAAGATAATTAAATAATTTTTCCAAAACTGTTTCCTAATGATTTTTAATAATTTATTAATAAACGGAAAAAATTTATTAAAAAAAAGAATTATTTAGATAATTATTAAATATAAAATATTTATTATGAATTTATAAAAAATTCTCTTATCTGCAGGAAAACATATAAACACTGAACTATCATTAATTTTATTATTTTTCCCATAACTTTATCTTTTTATAATGTATTACATAATGATTATATTGATAATAATAATTTGATAATAATGATGTACGTATATATTGAATAATAATAATAAAATTGATATCGTATTTTACGGACTCAGTCAAGATTAATACTTGATTGAATAGAATGATCAAAAATGATACTTGTTACATTGTTTTAATTTTTTAAAAATAAGGAATAATTTTTTGACAAATTTATTAAGTAAAAAATTTATTGGCAATTCTTTGATTGAATACTTTGTCTCCACATCCATTCATATAGATATGAATCCAAGACAGCACCTTCAATTCCCTTCATTGCTACGGTCTTAGTTTTCAGTTTCCCCCAAATCCACTCAGTTCTTTGGATGTGACCTCCAGTCTTCCTGTCAACAAAATTCATCTTGTGGTTGACAGTTTGATGAACATAATTTGAGGCATTAGACAATTTGGAATAGGACTTCTACTCCTCAATCATTATAACGAAGCTATGCTCAACAATGCTCCTTATAAGGGGTAATAAGGTGAAGAATTTCCCCTCTCCCATTAACTTCAAAAAACTTTTCCATTCTTGGAGTTGTCAACCATGCCAAAACCTGTCAAATAAAAAATGAATAATATTGATAATATTTTATTTTTTATAATTTCGAATATTGGGACATTCACTTGAAAATTAATAAACAACACATTACATTTTTCAATATAATACAGAGGACGAAATGGAATTAGTTCCAACATGACTACCTTGAATAAAACGAAAACAAATGATACCGTTATCAAAAGTTGGATATCAATATGTATAAGTAAAAGTCCTATATAGAATTAAATAATATAACAATTACAATTATTTATGTATCTTTGTTTAAAAATACGACTCACTCATTTGGTGCGAAATTAAGTCAAATCCAAATTATATATTGTCATATTTTAAAAAGAAAAACATTTATCGTAACAGCCTGAATTGAAATTGTTAAGATTTCTAGATCACCAAGCACACTAATTTAAAACCATGATTTCATTATATAGAATATGGCAAAAGGAAAACAGCTCACATTAACAGAAAAGTCAAAAATTCATTTCTTAAAAGATTCAGAATGGTCGAATAGGAAGATTGCTCTTTAAGGATAGAGAAAATTACGGTAAATATGTAAATATTGGAAAGAAATCCTCTTTATCTTCAAGAGATAAACGACATATTTCAACCAAAGCTGTTAATGTTCATCTGTCATCTTCTCAAATACAATTAGAATTTAAATTATCAGCTACAGTACGGAGAATACAACAAGTATTCAAAGAAAATAATTTATCAAAATGGAAGAAGAGAGAGCGTAAACCTAAACTAACCAATAACCATAATGTATATTTACATAAAATACAATAATAATTAATTAATATAATATAAATTTTAACATTTTCATGACAAGCATTAAAACAAAGTATATTTTATTGTTTTAATAATTCTAAGTTTATTTATACATTCGTTATGTCATTCAAAAAGTACCGTTGCTAGGCTTAATTAAAATTTTCCATTTCGGAATTTTTTATGATTTTTCTTTCGAAACAATCTGATATTTTATCCCACATTAATCCCAGGCCCAAAGTATTACGAAAGTCATGTCGCTAAGTGATAGAATACATTTATCTTGTCACTTTTCCTATTTTGACTTTTCTATTAAAACAAAAAATGAATCATTAATTTATGTTTTGATTATTCATTTAATAAATCTGACATTATTTTATCACCGATATTCTCCTACTTCAATAAAGTCCTCCACTGCTTTCCTTTTACTCCCCAAATGCCAGATCGATGATAATTTTCAAAAAGTTTATTTAGAATTTTATTTATATTTTATCGAAAATATTTCACCATTTCACCCATCCTCGAAAATACGTTGAAAAAATTTCCTTTATTTTCAAGCCATTTTTTCTTTGCTTTTATCGAACAGCTTCTTGTGGATCCATACACTATTGCCATTGTTGCTTTGTGCCATTTTGATAAAGAACTTCAGCATTTCATTATTTATCAGAAATTTTTGATGGTCCTTCACATTGTTTGTTCAAACCGATCGAGCGATTTTGTACTTTTGGTGACAACTCACACAGATGTAATGGGATATAGGTTGTATATCCGAAAAGTTCAATGTTTCCCTAAACATAATTTGCAGAATTATTGTAGAGAGTGCAAAAAAGTAACATTGGTGGTTAACCTTTAATTACATTTAAGTCGCACATGATATTCCAAAAATTCTAAAATCATTTTAACCTTTACATATTAAAATTTATTTACATATTTATTTATTATAGCAAGGTGTCATGGTAACGAGATTTAACTGTATCTTAACTGTTTTTTTGCTTAAGGTATGTTCTGTTTAGATTTTTGAAATATTACCATACCTAGAAATGTTAAAACTTAGTTTTTTCCCGCCTTACAAAAGCAGTTACTTCCAAATTCAAATTCCTAATTGGACGGAAAAACACAAGCTCAATATGCTTGATTACCAGGACCCTCTTAGACCAGCAATTTCCAAGAAGACGACTGAGAGGACGCAAACCAATGAATTAAGCTGCAAAATCACCAAACTTATCTCCTTCAGATTTTTTTGTTTGGGAATTTCTCTAAAACAAACCATACACAAAAAAGCCCTGAACTATCTCGGAAATGAAAAATTTAATTATTGATAATTCAAAAATTTACCTCGTAATACTATTTCTTCTTTTGGTAAACTTTAAAAACCTTGTATTGAATTAAATAACACAAATGTTGAACATTATTAAATTTCAATAAATATATATCGCATTGCCTGTAGAATTTCGAGATTATCATGTTTAATTTAGATGTAATTAGAAATGAAAGTCCCCGTGTTATTATATCAACACACATATGTTGTAATTTCTATTAATAAACGCAGTTCACATCGGCGCTCAATTGAAATTGAATTTCATTAATAAAACAAAAAAACCAATTAAAACACAATAATAAATGATTAAGAATAAAAATGGATTTTCAATTTGAAAATAATAATAATGTCATAATAAATAAATAAATAAATAAAGCAAGACTTCCGAGTTTATATTGACATTTCTAATAATTGAGAAATATCTGAATAACCTAATTATAATTAATAATATAATTAATATATATATTATTTGTAAAAGTTTTATTTGTAATAATATCTGAATTCGTAAATAAAAATGAAACAAAACAACAAAAAATAATAGACTAAAAGTGGGAAAGAATGAAAGCGAAAACAAAACAAAATGCGCGTCCGTTGTTTGCGACACACTTTTCCGTTTCATTGTACAAAGGCTGGCGAAAATGTGATTGGGAGGCTGTTACAAATATGCATTATTATCAAAACAGACCCGTGGAAGACCTGGTGAATATTAACCTGCTCCTGCAACAGGCCGTTTGGAGAACTGTGATCACTTTCAGCACGGATGCTGCTCAGAGCCAGCAACTTGTCTCCACTGACAGAACTTCATATTTCTTGCAAATATATTTTTACCAGAGCGATCATTCATCATAGAAACTGTCAATTTTCATTTCGCGTTCTTCAAGCAGATTTGATCAGAAAATTCTCCGATAATAATTATTATTATTATTTTTAATATTATTATTACTATTATTAATATTATTATTACTATTATTTTTAATATTACAGGGTTTAACCTCACATTTCAAATATTTAGCATTCAATTATAAAAATGGAATATTTTATTTCAAATTTTTATATTTGATATAAAAATATATTTGTTTACACAAATACAAACACAAATTTAAAACACAAAATTGATAAACAACGAAATGCGAAGAAGAATCATAGAGGCCTTCGATAATGGGCATTCAAAAAAGCAAATAATGATAAATGTATATCTTTGATCTGTTCAATTATAAAGGTAATTTTTCATCCATGTTTTTACTTTTATTATAACATCTTATTGGGTTGCGGAATAAGTTCTGCGGCATTTTGACTATTAAAGTGAAATGAAAATTTATATAATATATAATTTAGTTATCAACAACTGTTGTTTAAATAATATCATTATATTGAATATTTTGCGGTAATTTGATTACATGACAAAAATTTGCAATTTACATTATTGTTAGAATGGATAAATCTAATCTAACAGAAGACTACAGGGAGCATTTCCGACATGTTTTATTGTTTTTTAACAATAAAGGGGGAAAGTGTCAGAAGAGAAATATGAAATATTTGTAGTTTATGTGAACAACTATAAGCTGTGATACATGTCAGAGGTGATTTGTACGTTTCCGCTCTGGTGGGATTGGATTCCGCTCTTGAAAGGTAAACCCAAAATGAGCTCAAATCTTGGCTCAAATCAAATCGGATCGACATATCTTAACAAGAGAAATAGCACAATCCCTGAAAGTTGAACATTCAACAGTTGTAAAGAGATTAAAAAGTGCTGGAGTTATAAAACCCTAGATACTTTGATTCCTCTACATTTATCAGAAAAGAAAATTTTGGAACGAGTTGCAATATGTGAATCTCTGGTAAAAAAAATGAATTCACTGGACCTATTTCTGAAGAAATGGATTCGTTATGAAAACGTTAAACGTAGAACCAGACTTGCATTTATAAAATCTTATGATTTCCGCCTGGTGGGATTGGAAGGGTATTGTTTATTATGAACTTGTTGCAAGTGGTCAGACTAGTAATTCCACCAAGTACTGTGATCAAATTGAAGAACTTAAAAAGGTCATTCAGCAGAAACGTCCAGAATGTTCAAATAGAAAAAATGTTGTCTTTCACCATGACAACGCCAAACTTCATTCAGCTTTACAGACAAGACTCAATGCAGCGCCCACCGCACTCACCAGATATAGATCCCACCGACTACTACCTATTTACATCATCTCATCACACAGCAATTCAATTCTTTGAAAAATATCAAACAGTGCTTGGACACCTTCAAATCCAAACTCCAAAGTTTTTATGAACACGGCATTATGAGTTTGTCGTAACGTTGGCAACAAGACATTGACAAAAATGGAAATTATTTTGATGATTAAAATTAATTTTCGCATGCTACAGTTTTATTTTTTTATGTTCATAAAAATGCCGCAGAACGTATTCAACAACCCAATAGATATACATTTCTCAAAACAGAATCACTCGATTTATAAAAGGGGCTTCAAGAAAGAGAATAATCGAAAATAATCATGTGAAATCGATACATAAATACATAGATTCATATTGTTCAATAACTTTGGATAACATTCACCAAAAATTGCCAAAAAATATAATTGAATGTTTAAAATTTTAAATGTGAGGTTAAACCCTGTATTATTAATATTTCTATTATTACTATTATTATTATTACTATTACTATTATTATGATTTTTACTATTATTATTTCCTTTGATAAGAACTGAAGTTCAAGGAGAAATATATTTCAAGTGAAGATGGGTACAAAAGTAATAATTGTTTACTTAAAGTGAATATTAGCTTAACAAGTGGGAAATTAATTACGATACGACCACGAGAATCAGATGTACTGAAAGGATACATTCTTTGGGAAATTTTCATTTCTATTAATTATTGCATTTACCAAAGCCATAAGAAACACTCACTTGAATTGGATATGTACATATGAAATCGTTTTGGAAATTGACATTTCAAGTCTAATCCCTTCCTAATGCTGGTTGATTAAAAAAATTATCATCGCTTCGTTACTTGGAATATATCTTCATCGTTTATGAAAGTTCAGCAGACTTTCGTGGGGTGAATTATTAATTTTATTTACACTCAAATCATATTAGCAGAGAAAACATTCTCTGGCGATCACTTTATTCATTTGGATACCATCATGGTCTTGTCATGATATTGGTGCTTACATTTTTAAAAGTACACTCTTTACGATTTAATTAATAAAGA